>CM032233.1:47442500-47655000 GCA_019009955.1 Riptortus pedestris | reverse complement strand
CGTGAGCGTTTGCGCATTTGTATGTACATATACATAAAAATACTTTTACATTATAAAGATTATAAATATTGGCTAGTCACCTCTTCTTAATCATTGACCTGGTGCTATAAACGGCCAGTACAGATGTGGTTATAATGAAATTTAAAACAATTTTTGTTTTAAATGGTAATGTGGTAAGAAATATTTGCTTGTTTATATATTGATATTTATCATAGAAATTAAATGAAAGAAAAAAAATCACCTTAATGAGAAGCGACAATGCTCGAAACACGTTGGGGTGAAAATAAATAGGATGAAGAAGAGAAAAGGCTTTTGTTTTGACCCAGTATGTCTACAATTTCAAACAATTTAAGAAGTGGGTCATATGTTGTAATGCACATATATATATATATATATATATATATATATATATATATATATAAAAATGTAAAACTTAACTCTTCCTTGTGAAACTAATGATCAAGTTCTTAAACAGATGAAATCGGGGGCTTAGAGAGGGGGGGGGGGGTTCAAAATATCTCCATTATTATAAGTGCCGAAAAATCGTACATAATCAATCTTATTACTAATTTAATTTTCTATAAACGTTGCTTTATACATTTTTTCTCTATCTTGAAAATTAACCGAGATCTTTACATTATTTAATTTTCAATCTTCAGTAAGCCCCGCTTTTAGCTATCGTGCGTTAACAGTAAACTAAAAGTTCATAAAACGTTTCATTCCAAACTTAAATAAGGATCTATGTGAGATAATGCAAATACGTTTTGGTATCACGTTATAAATTACGGTTTTACGTTCTTGACTCAATGTTTACTTAATCTATGTATACTTAATGTTTACTTGCTCTATGTCTCACTCGATATCTAACCGATTCATTCAACGTTAAAGGTCGCATTCCTTAATGGCCAAAATTGGACCAGGAATGGGGGTGTAGTAGAGAGGGTGATTCGAAAATTCAAAATATCTCCGTTATTATGAGTCTGAGAATAAAAATTTAGAAACCAGACTGGTTAATCATTAGTACAAACAGATTAGTAAAAATAATAAACTTAATGCCCACATTTTATTGCAAAACAAAAACAATTAAAAGAGAACTTGTAAAATAAACTTACAACCGTTCTATTCATTCAACTATCACCCACAAAAATATAGGAAACTGAAACTAATTTTAATGGGGAATGTAATATAGCCTTGATATATAACAATAAAATACAAAAAAATTTTAGTAAAATCAATGATAAAATAGAATCAAAATCTAAATATAATGTATACGAAATAAGCTGTAACACCTGCAATGGAATTTATATTGGTGAATCCTCAAAGCTGCTGAATAAAAGGTTAAAGCAACACGTAAAAAGTATTGACAATAATTAATTTAAAACTGCTTTGACTGATCATTCCATCTCCAAGAAAGACTAATTCAATTAATTGATAAAGAAAGAAATAATACTAAACGAAAAATAAAAGAGAATATTCACATAATAAAAATAACAATTATGACAAATACCTCAATCATATATTCTATAACATTTTATATTAAAATAACCGATTTTAAATTATGACGGAAAATAATAGAGTTCAAGGTTGACGTGTAAATAATCGATCTGTAGTCAGGTGACGTAACCTACTTCGGGAACCTCAGTACCAACGACCTCCCCAGTGAGGGTCAGTGACAGTCGCAACGAACGAGCACTTCAGAAATGTAAGTAGCAATCCCCAATTAGATTTAATAAATATATCATGTAAGTAGGCACTTATTAATACAATATCTAGCAAAGAATTATCATAGAATTTTGTTAAATTAATGCAATTTGTTTTTTAAATTAATGTTTTGAAGTGAAAACTTCTTTAGGCACGTTGTGCACCCCGTAAGGAAGCATTTGCGGGAGAGGAAAAAATTATGAAATCGCGACACCGCCAACGCCACCGCTAGTACTAAGGTTTAGAAATAAAAAATCATATGGTATTTTATAACCTAATCATTTGATAGTTTATTTACAATTGAAGTGAAAACTTCTTTAGGCACGTTGTGCACCCCGTAAGGAAGCATTTGCGGGAGAGGAAAAAATTATGAAATCGCGACACCGCCAACGCCACCGCTAGTACTAAGGTTTAGAAATAAAAAATCATATGGTATTTTATAACCTAATCATTTGATAGTTTATTTACAATTGAAGTGAAAACTTCTTTAGGCACGTTGTGCACCCCGTAAGGAAGCATTTGCGGGAGAGGAAAAAAGTATGAAATCGCGACACCGCCACCGCCACCGCTAGTACTCAACTCAAAGCTAAAGGAGCTTCTTTTCTTCATAACTCCTGAACCAAATTAGCTAGAGTTTTCGTTCGTATACCATTTTAAAGAGGACAAAACCAGCATCATTTCGTTCACAGATACTATATATCTACCGTTTTTACTTTCATAGATATTTTAATCCGAAGTTTAAATAAATTCGAATATTTAAATAAATAAATTCGAATATTTAAATAAATTCCGATATTTAAATAAATTCGAATCAAAACTGTTTGTATCCTACTTTAGCTACCATATACCGATTGTATCAGTTTTAGAAATTGGTGATGATGCTGGCAGTGATGATGGTGCAAGAGTTGTTGAAATTATGGATAGAAATTGATTTTTCTGAGTGTACTTAACTTATTTTTGTAAAGCATTTGTAATAATTCTGAAATGTAATTTTTTTTCTTTTATGTAAAATAACTGAAATAATTATGTATAGTATTTTATATTGATAAATAAAACAATTCGTGGTACATTATTTTTTTTATCACTATTATTTTTGTCATTTCATTTTTTCATGTAAAATAGAACATAACTGTTACTTATTGATAAATAACTAAAAATATTTTTAAAATAAGACTTCGTAAAAAAAATGTCTCAGCAATGCCAAAATTGAGCGATCAAAGCTAAAGGAGTTTTCACTTCTACCGGCAGTCCTTACATTCTTTATTTCAGTTTTCATGCCAGTTCTAATCATCTATTTAGAAATAGGCAATATATGGTGAGGTGAAATCGGTAGTCTATAATCAAGGGGGTGGGGTACATGCTTAGTTCACGCAGTCCCCCGCGTGAGGGACTTTATAAATGATATTTTTCAGCTTATTTATGAAACAAATTGTTTTGCAGCTGAACCTACCCTTGTGGTAGGTGAATATTCTGCAACTGTGGTACGTTTTCACTATTAAAGTGGAATGAATTCACTTTTCGTGAAAAGCCAAATTAAATCAATTTAAAACCAAAAAATAAAATGGAAATGGAAATTTAAAGCAAATTAAATTAGTTGGAAACCATGCCAAACTTACTATTAATGAATGTATGAAAATATACTGTATTTAACACAAGCTTCTGATATCAAACACATAAAACATAGGAGGTATGATATAAAAACACATTTAACGTAGGAGGTCTGATATAAAACACAAATATTTACATAAAATTTGTACATTTTAAATTGATGATCCTTTAGTTAAGAAAAAGTGTACAAAGCAGAAAGAATATTTACAGTGATTAGTAGGTCTCTAATTTTTATAATTTATGTAGCTTTTCCTTTTATTTTGTTATGTAAAATATATCACGTTTAATGAAGTTGTAAATGTCGGCACTTAGCCAGGAATAAACCTTAGTTCATTCATTAATAATAAACGATCTTAATCTCATAATTTATTTCATAAACTGATACGGATTGGAAGCGTCTATTTTTGTTTCAGAACAAAGTATTTATGCTACTTTATCTTCTTGATATATATTTTGTATTTCTGATAGTGTTCTTGTTGGATTTGTGGCAAAATTCCTACGGATCGGGTTACAGACAGTACTGTTAAATATCAGATGGCTAAAAGTTTCTTTTTCGTTGAGGTTACAGACGGAGCAAATTTTGTTGGCATTGCGCCAAACCAACTATTGTTACAAACATGTTAATGCGTTTTTGTGGCTGGCAGAAGTAGTAAATTTTAAGTAAAAAGAAGTTTAGAATAGACAGTATTTCAGTGAACAATAAAAAAAATTAAAGGTTAGTGTGAAAGTGTAACAAATATATGTGGTAGGAACAAGAAGTAAATTACTGCCAACAATCACCTTGATCAACATCAATTACTAGAAAGGGAGTTACCGTCACACAAGGGCTGAGTAAACAAAACAGATCTCCCACGTGCTGGATTGACACGCTGATCATCTCATCTCTCCATCCATTCTCTATTTCTTCCACAGAAACTGAAATGTAAGCTTGGATGAGATTTTCAGTAACTCAGTTACTCTTTTAAATCTCTTGAAAGGGAAAAAAATATATTGAACAACAATTGTATAACATTAAATGTTTAACAAGACTACTACAATAACATTTTTCGCTCCGACTCATAATAACTGAGATATTTCGAATTGTCGTCTCCCCCCACCCCTATTCCTCGTTTCAGCCATTAATGAAAATCTGTAGTATTCATTGAAAGGTTTAAATATCGAGTACGGTATAGATCATGAAACATTATCAACTCAAGGCGTATGATATTAATTAATGCCTTCATCACACTATGTATTTGCATGTAACTCACATAGTAAAGGTCCTTTGGAAACAATAGGTATTTAAGCTTGGAATAATACTTTTCATAATATATAGGCTTATTGTTAACATGCGCCGACTAAAAGTGGGAGTTTACTGAAAAAAATATATCTCGGTTAATATTTGAAATAGAGAAAAAGAGTATAAATCAACATATATAAAAAATTAAATCTTCTTCGAAATTGATTTTATACAATTTTTCGATCAGACTCATAATAAAGGAGATATTTTGGGTTTTCGATTGTCCTCCTCTTTAGCCCACTCCCTACACTCGTTGTTTAATCTTGATCAAACAAAAATTGAGACCGCTAGAGCACTAACAGGCGTGTGTGTGTGTGTGTGTGTGTATGTGTGTGTGTGTGTGTTGCATTTGCTTGTGTCGCGCCAAGAAGTACAATAATACAATAACTGATTTCCCTACAGGTATGATGACGCCACTTTTAATAACATATTGTGCAAACTAAACAATAAATAAATGAAAACTTATATTTATTTCTTTATTTTTTTAAATTTTATCCCCCAAAATACTTATTATTTTTAGTTATTTTATTGCTCAAGAAAAAAATGTTTGACGTATAGTGTTCAAAAAGGGGCTGCTGGTTTGATAGTTATTTTTCAATCAATAGCACTTGAATTTTCTATGCCACAAATAAAAGCGAAATGAATCATTAAAATTTATCAAAGTACTATATGCAATAAGCCTTCCTCCATAAGCCAATTTGAAATTAAAAATATAAATAAATTTTCAATCAATGATAATTTAAAACAAAACTTTTTGATGTAGTTTTCCAATTATTCCACCAAACAACAGAGTTGAAATTCTTGAAAACTAAACATTCAAGTAAATTTCTAAAAAAAAAAAAAAAAAAAAAAAAAAAAAAAAAAAAAAAAAAAAAAAAAAAAAAAAAAATATTCCCAATTCAGAATTTTGAGATATTGTATATCACAGTATAAAATCTATTTTTATTTTTAATTATTTAAACGGTTGATCAATGGAAAATAATTTTTCTCTAGCAAATAGAAGACTTAATTGTGGAAAGACTGATGTATTAAAAACAATTTGCTTTTAATCAGCAATTCGGTGAAAATGAAACCACACAATTATTTAAGTTCGAAATCTTTGATCTTAAACAAACCCTCAAAGAACGTCTAACTTGCCTATTTAAATAGAGCAGAGAACTAAACAAGTCTTATTCAAGCCACACTTCGACAAATGGACTTAAAGAAGATGGTATTAAACAATCATTACAGCAAAGGGACAAAGATGTTAATTATCACATACTACCATGCCAATTAAATAATATATAATGGGTTTCAACCTGAAAATTATCTCACTTTAAAAAGATAAATACCAAATGTCAAATTGTATTAGATCAAATGTACATTCTTTTGACACACAACTACTAAAAACAGCCGAAAATGTCATTACCTCCTTTAGTTTTATTAAAACTATTTCCCTCCTCATAATCCGAAGTATTTTATTCCAAAAAAAAAATCATGTTCAAATTCTTTGAAGAAATCAACAGACCTCACTTTCAACCACAAGAACCCTATTAATTCTAAATTGTAGTTCTATCTCTCTCCCTCTCCCTTCCTGTACATATTATTTAAATGCCATATTAAGATACCAGTGTCTAAATAAGACCTAAAGAAACAGTTTTTCAAGATTGGATCAATTAATATGAAAAACATTGCCCCCCCCCGAAAAAAAACCTTTCTCGTAATAAATCAAAAGAGCTATCAAAAACTTCAAAATGTTTCGGCCATGGAGGAGATATACTAGCATTTATTAGATAGACATTCCATGATCTACAACTTTTGTTTTGAAAACCATTCTGTAAAACTAAATGTTGAAAAGTTCGAAGGACAAGTTGGACGAAAAACGTGAGACAAAAATCAGTTTAGGCGAATTAAGTAGTTACACATGTTTCTATATTATGGGAACTCTGCAATATTTATCATTTTTTTAGACATGTTGTTTCCTTTACTTTTAAAATTATTCATTTTTTTTTGGACCTTTATAATTTTAAATGTAAAAAGAACCGACCTCTAAAGTTTTATTATTTAACATTATTCTAAATTACTTATTCGTGAAATTATGCATGCTTTCTGGACAGGATGGTTCTTGTAAAATTATATATCAAGAATTATATAGTTACTATTGACAAAGTGTGTATTTTTTATATCTTTTTTACAGAATAATGCTTAAGCAATAATGTAGAAAAAATATCTGCTTAACTATTATTACTTAAGTATGTGTAATAAAATAAGAGTCCAGAATAACTATCTAACAAGCAAAATTGTATAAATGATTTTTTTAATGTTATACTTTGATACCCTCATTTTCTTGAGTGTTAAATTTACTTTGTACGAATAATGGGCATTTATCGCACACATCTTTACGTGGGCTATAGTTAAATCACATAGCTTTACGTGGGCTATAGTTCCTTGTGTCGCAGGAGAGGTTCGGATACGTTATTCCTGCTGAATCTCTCCCAAGTCCTGCACATCCTGAATGTAGTCTGAAGGTCCCTACTCATTGCCAAAAATACAGTTCTCGTGATTTCCCTATGGTTTTTGATATTCCCAAATGTCCCTTGTATAGAGAAAATAAAATCTATTGAACATAAATCTGTCAAATGCTACGAGGATTAGTATACTTATCAATGGCGTCAATAACTTTGTTATAACTACCGCTATCTATATCAGTCAACTGTAAAGTAGCCACAATACGAGCTGCTCCAGGACCCATCATGTTCCTTAATAATGATAATTTTAACTTATCTGGAGATTCATCTTGTCCAGTTGTAATTAGGAAGTCATTGAAGGCTTGCTTCCAGAATTTCCACTCTGCCGCAACTTCCTCTCCTTCAAGGCATAAATTGGGTGGCAGCTTAACAATTACATGTTGTATAACCTCGGACTGCACCATGTTTTAAGATTTAAACACTAACCTAACCAAATAAATATTAACACAATGATGACAAGACCATAACTGAACTTTCTTAACCTCACCAAAGACGATATAAATTTTATTACAAAGAGATCCTATAACAAGCTTAGATTAGCGGAAAATGGACTAAGTACAAGAGGGTATATATATATATAATGAAACATATTTTAATAAATCAGTCATACCACAGGATCATTTCCCCAGAGATAAAAGTCACTAAAAGGTGAGAGAAAAGTAAAGGGATGAAGGAAAAGATCTGAAGAAAATCTCACGCAATCGCCGCCTGAGCAGGCTAGAGAAGTAAGCACTGAAATTCATGCGTTATCTGCACCGAAGAATACAACTTGATAAGAGTAGCGGATTCCTATGGAACGATAGAGAAGGCCGATAGCGGCCGCTAGGGGGGAAAGGGGGGGGACGGGGCTTCCTAAGTCGAAAAACCCCAGAACTCGGAATTACAATTAATTGTATGTAAAACGAACTCATCAATTGCCTCCTGATGCTGAGTGCTCACTGTGGGAACTGACATGTAGTTTAATAATGGTCTTGGATATAACTTGAACTTGAAGAACGGAAACCCCACAGCTGAATAAAATGTAGACTGTAATTCCTGGATGTGAACTTGGCACTTCTAGTACGGTGATGCAGTGGCTTTACCCAAGGCACGTGGTATAAGGTAAGGTGGGACATTTGACGAATAGCCAATCATAATAAATCAAGCCTACTACGTCACTAGGAGGACGGAAGTTGGAGTGGAGAAGCCTAAGTGCGATCGATGTAAGCCGTGTTCTGATACATTTGGTGAAAACTAATTTATTAAAATTATATACGTCAGTAAATGATATGAAATTACTTTAGTTGAAATATTTTACTTGAAATATACAACGTACAAATTAGATTCCATTAAAGATAAATACATGAAGGTTCCTTAAAATTGTGATATGATTGTTCACATTTAAAAATTGTAATTTTTGCTACGTAACTATAACAATAAGCAGAAAAACAACTATTATAAGATGAAATGTTCTTGACATGCCAATATTAATAAAATGGCTACTATTATCAAACAAAATAAATTTAATAAGATTGAAACTAATCGAGCAATAAAAAAAAATATTCAGATACCCACAATAAAGATCGGGTGAGGAGTTAGGCAAGGAGGGAATGGCTCACCGAAAATGTTTATAGCTGCACTTCCAAGGAATAGTGGATGAATGCAGAAGGGAAGGAAAAGGAATTGATGGAAAATGATTAAGCCATTTAAAATTTGCCGATGATCAAGTCTTTATTGCACCATCTTTGGAAAAGTAAAAGAAATGTTCAACGACATAGAAGCAAAGGGTATGAGTATTGGTCTAAAAATTAATATGAAAAAATGCCAGCTTGTGACTGTCAATACGGAAGATAGTCTCGAGATCCGAGGACAAGTAATAAAAAGTACATAAGATATTATATACTTAGGATAACTAATAAGTACGAGGGGACAATGGAAGAAAATCCTGCAAAGAGTTAGCCTGGGCTGGAAGGCTTTCTTAAGAAATAGAATGTTTTACAAGAGTAAGGCAGGCAATAAACCAATAAAAGAAACTCTAGAATTCCACAGTATTACCTGTACTAACATATGGGTGCGAAATCTGGAGACTGACAAAAAAAGATGCGTACAACACAACGAAGTATGTAACGATATATACTCAGCATTAGTAAGAAAGAACACAGAACGAAGGGCTGGACTAGAATAAGGACTGACCTGGAGGTTTTTAAATGTTTCTTTCTAAGGAAATGGAAATGGACAGGACATATGATAAGAAGACATGAAGATAGTTGGACCAGGAAGATCATAGATTGGTCACCTAGAGAATTTAAAAGAAGCAGAGGCAGACCAATGAAAAATTGGGACGAAGAGATGGGCCGCACTTGTGGTGGAGCAACATGGATCCAGGAACTGGTAAAATAATATATATAACACAAAATAAGGACATCAAAAATCCTCAGCTAAAACTGATTTTGCTCCACCAATCAATAATGTTTGTATATATTATAACAGTATTTTCAATGTTTATTTTCTGTATATATAATATGTAAATATTAAATGTAAATTTTATAGATGAGAAAATAAAGGATTCAGTTACTAGAATATAAATTTGTAAATTATTTTAATTATCAAATTCTGCATTCAAGTTCAAGATAATGAAAAGAAACTTTACTAGTATTCTGTTTCTAAATATAAAATTTATTATTATTATTTATAGTTACATAATTGTCAATTTCATTTTCTTCTTTATAATACTTATATTTATTTTTTTAAATATAAAAATTGTAATTTGATTTGATGCTGTTTAAAAAAAAATAAGATATTTATGTTTAGAGTCACACGGAATCCATGGTTCCAGAAGCATCCTTGTGAAAAGCAGGGCACTGATGATGGAGCGTATGCTCTGAAAGGTCACTGTCGCATAGAATAAATAACTGTGAAGGATGTATCTATTAGTATTAATTATGGAGCATGAGAAATAAATACCTACAGCACTAATTACTGCAGGTCTACAGCAGTATAGGAAACACTAAAAAAATAAAAATAAAAAATATCTTAAAAATATCTTAAAAATATTTATCTTTTTAAAAACTCTCGTTAAAGTCCTTTTAGCAGTTTTTCCCTTCAGGGGTCGTACTCATGACGCAATTTTCTAAATTTTTCCTCAAATGACCATTGATCCTATCTAGGAGATGACGAAAATGAAGTCCGTTCAAAACTGTATATATATATATATATATATATATATATATATATATATATATAATATATATATAAATATAATTATATATATATATATATATATATATATATATATATATTTATATTTGTCTGTTACTGCTCTAGCGGTCGCAATTTTTGTTTGATCGTAACCAAACTCGATATTTAAACGTTATATGTAAAAAGACAGATCAAGTTCGTTAATGGCTGAAATAGGACCAGTGAGAGAGGGGGGGGGGATTTTCGAAAAATTGAAATATCTCCGTTACTATACGTCGGATTGAAACATTGCATAGAATCAATTTTGTTGCAAATTAAATGTACTATAAATATAGTTATATACACTTATTCTCTATCTTGAATATTAACCGAGATATTTGCATTTTTATTAAATGTGGGCGGATAACGGACGAGAGTGAGTTTCCTGCCAAAAGCTAGTTCGGGTTTCCGTAACTGTTCGGCACTCGTATGGGGATTTCTCTATTGAATAACGTTTCTTGGGAAATCTGCTTAGTTTACTCAGGCTCTGCGTGACGGACTTTTTTAATGCACATGAAGATGCTGCCCATTTACGAGCTTTCCGTACAGCATTATTTTCTTTTAGTTGCTATTTATACTTTTTAATCATTTAAACGGATAAATGTTCTTGTGCGATCATAATATTTGACAACATTTTTATGCATATGCGGAAATTTTTCCTATATGCACAAGTACAAACGAGGTCCAAGACATTCAGAGTGGTCATTAACTATCATTTTATTTTATTTTCCAAAAGACATTAGAAACCTTTAATTGACATTTTTAAAACTAGATTATTTTATTCTGAAATCGAATTTTATTTGATTATTTTTATATTTGTACAATAGAATTGATTTTTAGCAGATTTCCGTTGAGGGAAACCAGCTATTGAGGTCGTACTCATGACGCGATTTTCGAAAAATGTCTTCAAATGTCCATCGATCCTACCCAGGATATGACGAAAATGAGGTCCGTTCAAAACTGTATATATATATATATATATATATATATATATATATATATATATAAAATTGTAACCTCTGTCCGGAGTGGGGGCTATAAGGGAGGCCAAAAATTAAAAATAGCGATATTTCGTTTCCTATTGGTTTTTCTTCTAATATGCACATAACAAAAGTTGGTTATTTTGTTATTTAGAGTAACTTTTGTTTTATACAGTTTTGCCGTATATGGAAGTATAAATGAGTTATACGCTAAAAACTATAACGGGAATCAACAATTTTATTTGGTACCAAAGACTCAACCGAACTATACAAAACTCCATATGTGAATTAGCGCTAACTCCTTCATGATAATAAACTCTACCAACATTTCTAGGGACGAGCAGGAGGCCTGAAATTAAAAATAGCGATATTTCGTTTCCTATTGGTTTTTCGGCAATTATGCACATAACAAAAGCTGTTTATTTTGTTATTTAAAGTAACGTTTGATATATTCACTTTAGTTTTATAACAAAGTATTAGCGAGATATACACTAAAAACCAAAGCGGGAGCCTACAGTTTTATTGGGCTCTTACAATTGAACGGAACTTAACAAAACTCGGTATGTGTGTTAGCACTAACTCCTCCTTGATAATAAGCGGTACCAACATTTCTAGGAAGGAGCAGGAGTGGGGGTTTAAGGTAGCCCTGCAATTCAAAATAGTGATATTTCATATTCTATTGGTTTTTCGGCAAATATGTACATGACAAAAGTTGTTTATTTTGTTATTTAAAGTAACTTTTCTTATATTCATTTTTGTCGTATACCAAATATAAACGAGATATACACTGAAAACTAAAACGGTAGCCGACAATTGTATTTGGCACTAACGATTGAACGGAACTTAACAAAACTCGGCATGTGAATTACCATTAATTCTTCCACGATTATAAGCTATATTATTTTTTTTTTAGGTTAAAACGGGAGTAGGGGTTATAAAAGAAGCCTGAAATAAAAATTCGCAGTATATTACATTGTCTGTTCGGTTTTCAGTCACAGTTGGTATTTGTACCGTATCAAGGGAAAGGAAGTTTAATTCCAACATAGTTTGGCGGACAGAATACTTTCTATGATTATGAATTATATATATAAAAAAAATACATGCACAGGAGACGGGATACATAACAAATAATTCTAGCAGATTTCCCTTAAGGGAAATCAGCTATTGAGGTCGTACTCATGACGCGAGTTTTGAAAAATTTCCTCAATTGTCCATCGATCCTACCCAGGAGATGACCAATATGAGGTCAGTTCAAAATTATATATATATATATATATATATATATATATATATATGTGTGTGTGTGTGTGTGTGTGTGTGTGTGTGTGTTAACGCTCTAGCGGTCGCAATTTTTGCTGGATCGTTACGAAACTTGATATTCAAACGTTTTATGTAAAAATAAAGATCAAGTTCGTTAATGGCTGAAACCGGACCAGTGGGAGGAGGGGTTTAGAGGTGGAATGAGTATGACCACAATAGCTGATTTCCCTTAAGTGAAATCTGCTAAAACCGGCTGTTTTAAATGTACTGAAACAATATCCTTTACATGTAATATTAAGTGATTATTAAATTATTTAAATTAATAAAAAAAACGTCCGTCACGCAGGGGCTGCGTTAACAATAGATAAATCTACATACTGGTAACACAATACCACCGAGAATATTAAGTGAATAAATACCTCCCTACGGAAAGCATCTGAAATGTAAACAAACAGTTCTGCCAAATAATTCTTGCTGGAAAGAAAAACAATTACTGTAATATATCTGAATATCCATCGACCCTACCCCGGAGATGATGAAAATGAGGTCCGTTCAAAATTATATATATATATATATATATATATATATAAAATTGTAACCTCTGTCAGTACATTGATTTTTTTTTTCAAAATTTCAAGATACTTTTTCGTTTCACATGTCATAGACACGATATCTGCAAATTATCTGCTAGCTAAGGTACCCGGCGATGCCAGGAAATCATTCTTGATTGATTAATGATGGTATTTTTATAGCATTACTTCAAAGTGTACAAATCATACTTCCCTTCCCAACGTATTGTTTTTCCGAAATAGCCAATCCTAAAGGGTAACATTTGGGGAATATTAGAATAGAAATTTTAGTTTTAAAGAATAAATGATTTTTTAATTTATTTATTTATACAGGAGAACCCGCATCTCGGCGATTTGGCTCAAAGTTTCACAATGTAAAATGAAAACAAAATTATAGAAAAATAACAAAAACTGAAATAACAAATAAAAAATTAAATAGAACAAATAATCATTAAATACTAGTAATAAAGACAATTAATAAACATAAGACAAACAAACATAAATAAACATTAGATAAACAAACATAAATATACATTAGACTAGAAATAAGGACAATAATTTCAAATGGTTTTAATAAAAAAATTATGTTATTCCTATATACTAGTACATTTATATTATTATTATGGTGATTTGCATTAATAGGATGATATATTTACTCCATGTGCTTACCTTTTTTTGTACTTTTATATTATGGAAAATATTTCTTTAATATCTGATTCTTTCTCATATCCGTGCTTTGTCCAAAAAATATAATAAAAGTTAACCCTTTTAAATCTTTTTAGGTATGCTGTAGACCTATTCTCTGTTAACAGTTCTGTCATATCGTGGGTATGTGAAGGTTTTCTCGTAGGATGCAGTCTGTCAGTATGTGTTTTATCGTAAGGTGTTTGTTGCAGTATTTGCATATAGGGTTATCAGTCCTTGTCATTAAGTGTCTATGCGTCAGGTATGTGTGGCCGATCCTGAGTCTGGCGAGAACTACTTCCTCCCGTCTAGTACTCCTATGGCTCGATGGCCACTCCTTAATAGTACTTTTGATACTACGGAGTTGGTTCTTTACTTCCATCCATTCTGATTGTCATTTGTTTAGGATTCGGTGGCGTATATGTCTCACTACGTCTTCGTATAATAAGTTTGTTTGGGTGTATTGAGTTTGTTGGCAGTTTAGCCTGATAGTCTGCTGTCGTACTAAGTCCAAGGTCCTCGTGTCCTGGCAGCCAATATAGGGTAATTGTATTTTGGTATGTTTGTTGTTTATGAATTTCTTCTGTTATGTTTAGTGCTATTGGGTGAGTGATGTAAATGTCTCGGAGGGTTAATAATGAGCTTAGTGAATCTGAACAAATTAGTGTATGTTTGGGCTGTGATGATGTAGGTGTCATGTTTTTAAGTGCCAACCAAATTGCGTGGAGTTCAGCTCCAAGTATACTATAGTGGGATGGCAACTTTTCTGAAAAAACTTCTGTTTCTGTGACTGCTGCAGATCCGACTTTGTCATCGCTCTTGGATCCGTCATTATACCAAACAGAATAGAAGTTTTTCTTTGCTAATAACATTTTGAAGTGATTTTTGTAGAATAGTGTAGATCAGGAATGAGCAACAAGCGGCCCGCGGCCCTTTCGACATATTTATGCGGCCCGCCAAGCATTTCTAAAATTTAATTTATTTTATCGACTCCTCCCTCAAAATATTGTAAAATAATAATTATAATTTAATGGTAGTACATTCTAAACCGAAACAATTTTTGTGAGGAGTTGCTTACTTGTAGACGACTTGTTCAAACATTCAATACGAATGCGCCGCGTCTGTGCTTGTTTGTGTTGCTTCTGTCACACATCAGTCTGCTAAGTTGTTAACTAGCAATATTAGAAATTATTGTGTTTCTTGAAAGGCGGAGTGCAATATTAATGTCAAAGAGGTAATATTAGAGTTTTTTTATTCAAAATTAATGTTTCCTACAAATTGTTTTAACTTTCACATTTTTTTTGTTTATTAATATTTACATTCACTTTAAACTACTAGGCTAATCGGAACGGGTTATCTACAGGTTACCACCCTTTTCTAGTCAGGGTGGGCTCAAGGAGTTTATTTAGTGAGTCCGTCACTAAATAAATTTCTCCTGCCCAGGGCGGGAATCGAACCCGCCACTCTAGGTTTACCACGCAAGATTAGGACCTACGCCCTAACTCGCACGGCCATCCTGACCCCACTTTCAAATTTTTAATCCATATTATCATGTCGGAAAAGGAAATGAAAAAACGGAAGCACAGGCATTACCAAGAAATGTGGAAATTTGATTACTTTTTCACTTTCCTCAAAGATAAAGCTGTATTCTTAATATGCTCAGAGACTGTGTCAATATTAAAAGAATGTAACATACAAAGGCATTAGGATACAAAACATGAACAATATAGGAACTTAACCAGACAACTCCGGATAGATAAGTTTAATCAAATGGAGAAAAACTTGGGGAAACAACAGATTATTTTTAAAAATCAAGCTAATTTATCAAATACAGCAGTTAAGGCTAGTTTTGTTGTCAGTCAAATACTGAGAAACAAAAAATTAAACCGTATTTCCTTATAATTTTTAATTTTTTAATTTAATTTTTAATCAGACTGTTTTCTCGGTACAAGCTAATAAATATCTGCCGGAATTGATGAAGTAGCTACGTGCATCAATCAGGCTTGATCGGTGGTCATCTTTGATCAATTTCATGGTCGAAAATAATTGTTCGCAAACACACGTACTTCCGAACAGAGACATCATTTGCTTTGCATTTTTCGTCAAAAGGTGAAATTTCTCAGGGCTCACATACAATTTATAAAAATTTTGATTTTTTTTCTGAGAAAAATAATTTTTTTAAATCGGTATTATTCTGCATGTCAATCACATCCATTTGAAAGTCTTCGGTAACTGTATCCACGTCGATATTAAATGGCGAAGAAGACATTTTCTTGGAAACCGCTGTCTATATAAAATGTTTATATATTGTGCGTATTTTTAAGAAGTAGAAAAGTTTTCTTTTTCTAAATGTGGAAAGTGAGACACATTATTCTGCAAAACATGCTGTTTGCACAATTTTAATTTGCGCTCAAAGCCCTGAATTTTATCATGCAAATTGTGAATAAACTGTCCTTGAAGTTCCACATTAAGATCATTGAGATGCTGAGTCAGTCGATATAAAACCCAAAATCGCACATCCATTCTTTATTACCAAAATGAGGAAAGGCATATCCCTTCATATCCAAGAATAATTGTATTTTGCTTTTTAAGTAGTATTATCCTTTTAGCATTACACCTCTACTAAGCCAAGGTACTTCGGTATTCAAAACCACGTCGCCATATTCAGTTTCTAAATCTTTCAGGAATTCTGTAAATTCACGGTAATTTAAAGCACGCGACTTTATAAAACTGATTAGTAGAATTATTGGTACTGTGACATTTGGCGAACTTAATCTTTTCGCAAACAAATTTTCTGGTGAATTATGCAGTGGTTAACGAATGTTACCCTTCTTGTGGCCATCTTAATGTCTTGGAACAGCCTTCCCGATCCTTATATAACAATGCTTGATATTGCTCGTGATCCATCCATCGATATATTGTCGATAAATTTAAATATTTTCCAAAAAGGACTTTACTTCATACTACCGGTCTTTGCCGGTTGTAGTCCCTTGCATTTGTAATCAGTGAACACAATTCTTCGGTAATACTAAATTTAGTGCCAATACCACGTAAAAATATAGCCAGTTGTGCTGTATCAGTAATTTCGCAACTCTCATCAAGTGCCAAAGAACAGTACTGGAATTTTGCAATGCGTTCACGAAGCGTTGGTGCTATGTTCTCGGACAAGTCTCCAATTCTCCTTGCAACGGTGAATCTTGATAAACTAATGTTTGAATAATATTTATTTTATCAGGAAATGCTATTTCTGAAACAGCAGTAAGGCATTCTTTTATCATCTCTCTATCCGCAAAGGGTTTCATTTTTTTGCCAGTATTTGACAGACAATAAAACTAGCCTTAACTGCTGTATTTGATAAATTAGCTAGATTTTTAAAAATAATCTGTTGTTATCCCAAGTTTTCCTCCATTTGATTAAACTTATCTATCCGGAGTTGTTCGGTTAAGTTTTTATATTGTTACTCATGTTTTGTATCGTAATGCCTTTGTATGTTATATTCTTTTAATGTCAACACAGTCTCTCAGCATATTAAGCATTCAGCTTTATCTTTGAGGAAAGTGAAAAATAATCAAATTTCCACTTTTCTTGGAAATGCCTGTACTCATCCGCAACCTTCCGTATTTTCATTTACTTTTCCAACACGCAGTTATGGATTAATAATTTGAAAGTTAAAAACGTTTGTAGGAAAACTTAATTTTGACTAAAAAAAACTCTAATATTATCTTTTTGACATTAATATCACGTCTTTCAAGAATCACAAGAATTTCTGATATTGCTAGGTAACAACTTACCAAACTGATTGTGTGACAGAAACAAACACAAACAAGCTCAGACGTATTGAATGTTTGAACAAGTCGCCAACAAGTAAGTAAAAAAATTGTTTCGGTTTAGTATGGACTACCATTAAATTAGAATTATTTTTTAATAGTATATTGTTGGGAGAAAGTCGATGAAATAAATTCAATTTTAGAAATGCTTGGCGGGCCGCATAAACATGTTGAAAGGCCCGCGTGTTGCTCATCCCTGATCTAGAATATCTGTCTTCTGCAAGGCAGAGGAGAATGGTGGTTACAGCGCTTCCTATTGAGTCAGACCATGTACTGAAATATTGGCTTTCCAGTCAAGGAGAAGGTAGCTCCAGGCAAGCAGCTCCTTCTTATTCATGTACTCCTAATACTCTTCCCTCAATCCGGCCCAGTTTGGACATTAAGCCCCGCCCACGCATGGTATTCTTTTTTGTAATCAATAATAAATAATACGTCTGAGTCTAGCTCCAAGAGCTCAGTCAGGTCGACATCCAGGACCTGACGATGATGCACTGCATCGAAAGCGCCCTGCCGTTTTAATAAGTTGTTTCAGTGGATGCGTAGCCAATTCTTTCATCATATTACATTATATAGGTATGATGAAACAATCTGATTATATTTATCTGATTTATAAAATAATTTGTATTGTGACATGAGTAGGAGTGGGGGTTTACAGATGGCTTAAAACTAAAAAATGCAAATATCTCAGTTAATATTGAAGATAGAGAGAAAATGTACATAACAACATTTATAGAAAATTACATTTCCAATAAGATATATTATATACACTTTTTCGATCCGACGAATAATAACGGAGATATTTCGAATTTTCAAAATTCTTCACCTGTAAACCCCTCCCCTCCCCCTGGTTCGATTTCAGCCGTTAACGAACTTAATCTTTCTTTTTACATACTACGATTATATATCAAGTTTCGTCACGACAAGACCACTAGAGCAGTAACAGACAAATATATATATATATATATATATATATATATATATATATATATGGTGTTGTTATTCTTTTTGGAGTTTTGGTCAATGTTGGTGAGAAACTCTTAGTTTATGCCGATATTTCGAGAATCTTTATTTTCTCTTCTTCAGGGCAAGACTAAAGATACTTAAAAACTATTAACATAACTATTGCACTTAGGACTAAGAATGTTGATCACCAACATTGACCAAGACTCCAAAAAGAATAACAACACCATATATAAATATAACCTGGTCGAAAACATCAACACAATTATATGTATATATATATATATATATATATATATATATATATATATATATATATATATATATATACTAGCTCAGATACCCGGCTTCGCCCGGGAATTCATTTGAGGCTGGATGGTGATGGTATTTTTTTGGCAAGGCTTTACTTTGCACAATACTTTGACATTTACCCGTCCCAGTGTTTAAGGTTAATACCCGTCATTTCTGTGGATTTGTTAATAATGAAATTTGTAAATTAAGGCCTCCCTTAAAACCCCCACTCCTGCCCGTTCCTAGAAATGTTAGTATGGCTTGTTATAAGAAAGGCGTTAGTGCTAATGCACATACCGAGTGTTTTATTTAGTTCCGTTGAGTTTTTTGTGCCAAATAAAATTGTTGACTTCCGTAGTAGTTTTTAACGTATAAGTCATTTATACTTAGGCATACGACAAAAGTGTATATAACAAAAGTTACTCTAAATAACAAAATAAACAATTGTTGTTATGTGCATTATTGCCAAAAATGCAATAGGAAACGAAATATCGCTATTTTTAATTTCAGGCCTTCCTTATAACCCCCCACTCCTGTTCGTCTCAGAGAATATTAACATAGCCTAAAGTCTAAGTTGGGTTAGTAGTAATATACATACCAAGTTTCATAAAATTCGGTTCAGCCGTTTATGCGTGAAAAGGTAACAAACAAACAAACAAACAAATAAACAAACAAACAGACACGAAAGAAACAAAATGCAGTTATGGTGTCTATGACATGTGAAACGAAAAGTTATCGTGAAATTTCGCGAAAAAAATCAATCTACAGACAGAAGTTACAATTTTATATACATATAGATATATACACACACACACACACACACACACACACACACACACACATAAATACAGGGTGTTCCAATTTCGCGTGCCACCCACCCCCCTTAAAATCTCCAATTATTTTAATACAAAGCTGAGACTTGGTGTGGCTTAATTGTGAACTCTGAAGAATTCTTTCATTCCATATTTAAGATAGGATCAATGGATATTTGAAAATCGCTAAAAGGGAAATCTGCTAAAAGTTCAAGTTTCAAAGATTGATTGTTACAGTTACGAACTAATATCGTGTCTTTCATGGTTAGGAATATTTTCCGTTACATGTAATAAATTGATTTATAATAATAATAAGAAATATCTTTCTTGCACTTCGATGAGCAATGCGTTTTGTTGGTTGGCAGGGAATCTTTTGTTATGGTTACTACTACACTACTTACTGTGTGTGTGTGCGTGTGCGTGTGTGCGTGTGTGTGTGTGTGTGTGTGTGTGTGTGTGTGTGTATAATTTTGAACGGACATCATTTTCGTATCTCCTGGGTAGGATCGATGGACATTAGAGGAAAGTTTTGAAAAATTTGGTCACGAGTACCACCTCAATAGCTAATTTCCCTAAATGAAATTCTGCTAAAATGGAAGCATTTCAAAATCAAATTTGAATGACAGCAGTTTCGCGATTTTAGGGACGCTTGTTCTTAATGAAGTAATAGAGCGTGAATTTGAACCTTCTGCCGACCATTTATTTACTTCAAAGAAAGGTTTTTTTTCAGAAGCTTGAAGAATATAAGGCAACAAAAGAGTTCAATCTTGAATAATGTTCGTAAAATATATATCTGAAACCCTAAGATTATTTCAAGCCTTTACCTCAATGTAACATTCTTGTTTCTATTTTATTTATTTATCTTTTTAATTGTTTGCTTAATGTTTAATATATTTAAACCACCAATAAAACTAATTCATAGAATAATTCTCACTCATTATAATAAAATCATAATATTGCTAAGAAAATGTTTTCTTCGTGGAACATTTTGCTTAATGAATCTGAATTTTTTTTTTATTTCTAAATTATTAATGTGTTACTTTATGTGCGGCCCGCCAAAACATTTTAAAATTTAAATTGGTCCGTTGATTAAAAAAGGTTGCTCACCCCTGGTGTAGATAATGTGTCTGATTTTTTAAACTTGGTTAACGATAGATCTACAACGTACTTAATAAGCCAAGGAGGTGTTTTAGGTATCCTTAGAGGGAATATATTCACGCTTTGGATACCAAATAGACCTTCACTTTCATTATATCTGATAGAGAAAGGGCGGATATGTGAGGGTTTGTTTTCATATAGTCCAATGAATGGGTTTTGCAAAATTTATCCTTGCAACATCCCTCAGGGAACGCTTGGATTCTGTTATAGTACTTTGCTATTAATAGCATTCTTCTGCTTTGTAATGCTGGTTCACCAGCTTCAACAAGAATACTTTCAATAGGGCTGAACCTGAAGGCGCCTATTGCTAATCGAACACCTGTATTTTGAATTGTGTAGAGTATTTTGAGTTTATTGGGCTTGGCAGACGAGTATGCTATACTTCCATAATCCAAATGAGATCGGATGTAACATCGATAGAAGTTTAACATTACTTTCCTGTCAGCACCCCATTTAGTGTTACTTAGGATTCTCAAAAAATGTAAGGATTTTCTACATTTGTTGACAAGATCCTTCAAGTGGGGTACCCATGTTAGGTGTTTGTCAAAGGTCATGCCTAAGAATTTAATTGTATGAAATTCTTTTATGGGTTCATTGTTTAAATGTAATTGGTAGTTTATGTTTTTTCGTTTTCCTGTAAATAGTGTGGTTTATACTATATCCAGCAAAAAAGAATAAATGAAAATGTGTTCCTAATCTATCCCTCTACACTTTTTGACACACTGTTTTTCAATAATTTGAACCGTTTTTGAATAATTAACATTAAAATAAATGCTATCATGGATAGCATTTATTACAATTAAATATCATCTATAATGAACACATTTTCTGTCAAAAACCAATCCGAGCACATATAGTTTAAGCATAGTCTTGTACGTACGATTATATTCGTAATAGTAAATCTCAGTGGAAATCACTTCCAGTGATGCCATCATTTCACAGAAAATAAGTAAACTCAATAATCTGAGGGGGGTGGGGGTTAACCTCCCGCCATGTTCCGCTCCCCTATGAGAATTATCAACACTCTTCTCCTTAAATTATTGATTCAGAATATTATTTTAATAATTTATTAATAATATTATTAATAATGTCTCCTTAAAAATAATTTCATTTATATTCAAAAAGCTATAAGGGGAAGAGATAGTAGCCCTCCCTGCAACCTAAGTAATAGTTTAAACAATCATATGGAGTTTAAACGCATATTGTCTATTTTCATAATGGCATTACCATTAACGTTTAATTGTTATGATAGTTCATATTTGTTTCAATGACATCAAGATATCGGGAATAAGATAATATATTCCTAGAACCAAAGAGTTTGATTCTGCTATCACTGCTTGTGACTCAGCATCACTTTGTTTAACTAATACATTATACAAATTAAATAATGGAAATGCTCTTATAGTTTACATTTCTATTGGAAATAAATAACAAAGTTATTTTCTAGGGAAAATAAATAAATGAGGGGGGGCGACGAAAATTTATAACCTCACTAATACGACTCATACTAAGAACAATCATATAAGACTAAAACATAAGATCATTTGTCATAATATGCATTTATTAAAACACTTAAATAAGTCCTAATGAAATTAATGACTCCCGCTATAGTTTTAGCGTATATCCAGAAATTAAAAAAAGCGATATTTCGTTTCTTATTGCTTTTTCAGCAAATATGCACTTAACAAAAGTTGTTTATTTTGTTATTTAGAGTAACTTTTGTTATATGCACTTTTGCCGTATACGGAAGCATAAATGAGTTATATGCTATAAACTATAGCGTGAGTCCACAATTTTATTTCGCACTAAAGACTCAACCGAATTAAACCAAACTCGGTATGTGAATTAGTACTAACGCCTTCATTATAATAAGCTATACTAACATTTCTAGGGACGGGCAGGAGTGGGGGTTGTAAGGGAGGCCTGAAATTAAAAATAGCGGTATTTTGTTTTCTATTGGTTTTTCTGCAAATATTCACATGACAAAAGTTGTTTAGTTTGTTATTTAAAGTAACTTTTGTTATATTCACTTTTGTTGTATAAAAAATTATAAACGAAATATTAGTGTATATATAAGCTAAAGCGGGAGTCAACTATTTTATTGGACACCAAGGGTTGAACCGATTCGAACAACTCAGAATATACAAATTAGCATTAATTCTTACATGGTAATAACCTATATTAAAATGTTTATGTTATAACGGGAGTGGGGGTTATAAGGGAGGCCTGAAATAAAAATTCGCGATATTTCATTTTCTATTCCAAACCAACTACGGGTACTAACCCTAAACACTGAAACGGGGAAATGTCAAAATATTGTGCAAAGTAAAGTCTTGCCGAAAAAATACCATCACCATTCAGCCTCAAATGAATTCCCGGGCGAAGCCGGGTACCTTAGCTAGTATATATATAAAATTGTAACCTCTGTCTGTACATTGATTTTTTTCGCGAATTTTCACAATAACTTTTCGTTTCACATGTCATAGACACCATAACTGCATTTTGTTTCTTTGGTGTCTGTTTGTTTGTTTGTTTGTTTGTTTATTTGTTTGTTTGTTACCTTTTCACGCATAAACGGCTGAACCGAAATTTATGAAACTTGGTATGCATATTACTACTAACCCAACTTAGACTTTAGGCTATATTAATATCCTCTGAGACGAACAGGAGTGGGGGTTATGAGGGAAGCCAGAAATAGCGATATTTCGTTTCCTATTGGTTTTTCGGCAAATATGCACATAACAAAAGTTGTTTATTTTGTTATTTAAAGTAACTTTTGTCATATACACTTTCGTCGTATACCGAAGTATAAAGGTGTTATACGCTAAAAATGATAGCGGGAGCCAACTATTTTATTGGGCGCTAACGATTGAACCGAATTTAACAAAACTCGGTATGTCAATTAGCATTAATTCTTCCATAATTATAAGCTATATTAAAATTTATAGATTAGAACAGGAGTGGGGGTTATAAGAGAGGCCTGAAATAAAATTCACGATATTTCATTGTCTATTTGTTTTTCGACAAACGTGCACATAACAAAAGTGGTTTACTTTGTTATTTAGAGTAACTTTTTTTTTTTTTATACATTTCTCCAGGAACAATGTGTGGAGCAAGTAATTTGCGTAGAAATATTGATATGGTCAACAATTCATTCCAATTTGAACTATGAGGTACCTCACCTGGAAAAAATAATTCAAATCTATGTTAATATTTTGTCCTTAATAACTGAAATCGATGCATAATGTACTGGAGACGGGAAATGTGACAATTTGGAGGACAGTGAAGTCTTACATAAAAAATTAATTTTATTATTAACAAATGCCAACAACGGGTATTAACGCCAAACACTTGGACGGGTAAATGTCAAAATATTGTGCAAAGTAAAGCCTTGCCAAAAAAATACCATCACCATTCAGCCTCAAATCAATTCCCGGGCGAAGCCGGGTATCTCAGCTAGTAAAAGATAAAATGAAATTTATCTAAAAAATGCACACCTTGGGCTATCGTCCGTCTGTTGAGTTCTGCCTATTCATTAAAGGTTTCATATATTTACAATGTTCAAATACAGAGAATATTAAATTACTGCATTATTGCATTCATCAGTTTGGAATTTTCCATATCTTTGTGAGACACACAAATACTTAACAAAGCCTGCTAATGTTTAACATTCTAAAATAAAATATAATCATTGTAACTTAAATGAAAAATTCTGTATAACCAATTTTTTCATCCTACATTCATAACCAATGTTGTTGGATTTTTCTAAATCTATTGTTCTACACACGTTTTTTCGTGGTCGAATAATAATCTAGTTTATTTTATTTTTTTGGTATAAGGCTTTTTTAAACACCCACTTGTTTTAGGTCCAGCTAACATTTTAATTTTTGTATGCATAGGTTTCTTAATCTGGGAGGAATAGAGAATAGATGGTGAGATGAGGTCATTACAATATTCCAGCAAGTGGGAAATCTGCTAAGTTTACGGAGGCCCTGCATGGCCTTTTCGTCCTGGAAGCTGTAGGCGCAGAACAGGGATAGGGATCATTACAGCACACCCTGTTGGGAGTTTGAAGTAGTTGCTGAGTAACTGCTGAAACGACCGCTAGATGGCACGGAGTTCCCTCCTAGGGTCTCAACGACTAGGAGCAGAGCTCCTGTTCGGGCATATTCTCCTAATAGCCAGCTTCAAATTTCAGGCCCCATTTCGACGTTTAGTGTCCATTTAAATGGACGATAAAACATCTGAATGGGCCATAAATTGCCCTTAGAGGCAACTGGCGTTTCTCATGGATATTGGAAATAAATAACGAAGCTGTAGGCACAGAATTGGGATAGGGATCAATACAGCGCACCCTATTGAGCGTTTGAAGTAGTTGCTGAGTAACTGGTGACACGGCCGCTAGATGGCATGGAGTTCCCTCCAAAGGTCTCGCCGACTAGGAGCAGAGCTCCTGTTCGGGCATATTCTCATAGTAGCCAGCCACGAATTCAAACCCCATTTCGACGTTTAATGGCCATTAAATGGAAGATAAAGAGATAAAAAAAAAGTCCGTCACGCTAGACAAATCTCCTTCCTTATCTTATACGAGTGCCGAATAGTTACTGAAACGGCCGAACTAGCTTTCGGTGGGAAGCGACCATAGCTCGTCTGTTACACTTAATAAATGCAAATATCTCGGTTAATATTCAAGATAGAGAATAAATGAATATAACAATATTTATAGTAAATTTAATTTGCAATAAGATTGGTTCTATACAATTTTTCTATCCGACGTATAGTAACGGAGATTTATCGAATTTTCGAAATTCCCCACCCCCTCTAACCCCCCCCCCCCTGGTCCGATTTCAGCCATTAACGAACGTGATCTGTCTTTTTACATAAAACGTTTAAATATCGAGTTTGGTAACGATCAACAGACAAATATATATATATATACTAGCTAAGGTACCCTGCTTCGCTCGGGAATTCATTTGAGATTTAAGGATGATGGTATTTTTTTTTGGCGACCCTTTACTTTCCACAATATTTTAACATTTCCCGATGTATGCCCGTCTTTGCGTCTTTGCTGTGGATTTGTTAATAATAAAATTATTTGTTATGTAAGACTTCATTGTCCACAATATTTTTATATTTCCCGTCTCCTGTGCATGTAGTTTTTTTTAATATATAATTCATAATCATTGAAAGTATTCTGTCCGCCAAACTATGTTTGGATAAAACTTCCTTTCCCTTGATACGGTACAAAGACCAACTGTGACGGAAAACCGAACAGAAAAAGAAATATCGCGAATTTTTATTGCAGGCCTCTCTTATAACCTACTCGCGTTTGAACCTAAAAAAAAAATTAATATAGCTTATAATCGTGGAAGAATTAATGGTAATTCACATGCCGAGTTTTGTTAAGCTCCGTTCAATCGTTAGTGCCAAATAAAATTGTCGTTTAAGTTTTCACTGTTTATTTCGTTTATACTTGGTATACGACAAAAGTCAATATAACAAAAGTTACTTTAAATAACAAAATAAACAGCTTTTGTCATGTGGATAATTCCGAAAAACCAATAGAAATCGAAATATTACTATTTCTAATTTCAGGCCTCCGTTACAACCCCCTCTCCTGCTCGTCCCTAGAAACGTTGGTACCGCTTATTATCATGGAGGAGTTAGTGCTAACTCACATACCGAGTTTTGTTAAGTTCCGTTCAATTGTTAGAGCCCAATAAAACTGTCGACTCCCGCTTTGTTTTTTAGTGTATATCTCGATTACACTTTGTTATAAAACAAAAATGTATATAACAAAAGTTACTCTAAATAACAGAATAAACAACTTTTGTTATGTGCATATTTATAGAAAAATCAATGCGAAATGAAATTTCGCTATTTTTAATTTTAGGCCTCCCTTATAACCCCCACTCCTGTTCGTCTCAGAGAATATTAACATAGCCTAAAGTCTAAGTTGGGTTAGGAGTAATATACATACCCAGTTTCATAAAATTAGGTTCAGCCGTTAGTGCCCAATAAAATAGTTGGCTCCCGCTTTAGTTTTTAGTGAATGTCTCGTGTATACTTTGTTATAGGACAAAAGTGGATATAACAAACGTTACCCTAAATATCAAAATAAGCAGCTTTTGTTTTGTGCATTTATTTCGCTTCCTAATCGTTTTTCTGCAAAAATGAAGTAACTTTTGTGATATTCACTTTTGTCTTATAACAAAGTATAAACGAGATATACACTAAAACTTTAGCGGGAGGCCAACAATTTTATTGGGCATTAACGACTGAACCGAACATAACAAAGTTCGGTATGTCAATTAGCATTAATTATTTCATGATTATAAGCTATATTAAAATTTTTAGGTTCATATGGGAGGGGGGGGGGGGTTATAAGGGAGGCCTGAAATAAAAATTCGCGATATTTCATTGTCCATTTGTTTTTCTAAAAACGTGCACAAACAAAAGTTGTTTACTTTGTTATTTAGAGTAACTTTTGTTTTATACATTTTTTAGGGAACAATGTATGAAGCAAGTAATTTGCGTAGAAATATTGATATGCTCAACATTTCTTTCCAATATGAACAACCAGGTACCTCACCTGGAAAAATTAATTCAAATCTATGTTAATATTTTGACCTTAATAATTCAAAGCTTTGCATAATGCACAGGAGACGGGAAATATAACAATATGGAGGACAGTGAATTCTTACATAAAAAATTAATTTTATTATTAAAACATCCACAGCAACGACGGGTATAAACCCTAAACACTGGGACCGGTGAATATCAAAATATTGTGCAAAGTAAAGCCATGCCAAAAAAATACCATCACCATTCAGCCTCAAATGAATTCCTGGGCGAAGCCGGGTATCTGAGCTAGTATATATATAAAATTGTAACCTCTGTCTGTACATTGATTTTTTTCTCGAAATTTCACGATAACCTTTCGTTTCACATGTCATAGACACCATAACTGTATTTTGTTTCTTAGGTGTCTGATGGTTTGTTTGTTTGTTACCTTTTCACGCATAAACGGGAGAACCGAATTTCATGAAACTTGGTATGCATATTACTAGTTTCCCCACTGAGACTTTAGGCTATATTAATATTCTCTCAGACGAACAGGAGTGGGGGTTATAAGGGAGGCCTAAAATTAAAAATAGCGATATTTCGTTTCCTATTGGTTTTTCGGCAAATATGCACATAAAGAAAGTTGTTTATTTTGTTATTTAAAGTAACTTTTATTATATACACTTTTGTCCTATAACAAAGTATAAACAAGAAACTAAAAACTAAAGCGGGACTTAACAATTTTAATGGGCATAAAAGACTTAACCGAACTCAACGAATCTCCGTATGTAATTTAGTATTAAAACCTCCCTGATTATAAGCTATATTAAAATTTCTAGGTATGAACAGGAGTGGGGGTTATAAGGGACGACAGTTAAGTCCCAAGATGTACACCAAGCCGCCGACTCAGCAATCCTCATTCCTCCTATATAAACCCCGTCCCCTCCTACCCCTCAGTTAGTTGTATCCCAGCTACCGTACATATAATATAGTATAATATATATAACATCTCTATTTGTTTGTGAATTGCCAATACAATTTTTTTTTAGCTCTACGTGTGTCGGAAGTCTGTAATTGGCGCCCGAATTGTAGGACGGACACAGCAGTAAGTCTTTTTAAGTTCAAGTGAAAGGTTTAAGTGCTTACTGAACATCGTGAAGACGAGCCGATTCAAGAAGAACCGACGAAATAGCTGAAGCAACGGGATCTGGAATTTGGCAGCAGCTGGAGTTCTCAAACTCATCCCGTCCAAGAACCCTTATCATTCAGGCTGAAGACACCGTGGCTTAAAAAGGACTTTGGAGGTAACTAAGTAGCATCCATCAAGGCAAACAATTTTTTTTTCTCTCTCTCTTTAATTCTGATTTGTAAAAATTTGTAAATTTATCAATGCCTAACTTAACTGACAGACTACAACAAATTAAACAAAAAGACGACACTTTTAACCTTACCGAACTTGCAGGCACCCTACTAGAACAAACAACAAGTAAAACCATGACGACATACAGCTTAACCGACTTGGACATTAAATATATTCCCCGTTATGACGGCTATCCAGAGGATTTAATTTATTTTTGTAAAATTGTTAGGAAAATATATAAAGAAGTATGCCACAAAGATAACCAATTAAAAGACCAAAATCATGGACGATTACTAAACGCTGTTCAAGCGTACTTTAAATCTGTGCCTGACCTTTTAACTTATCTAGAACAGGAATATAAAGACACTAGAACATGCTAACAGCTCACGTCTGAAATTTTCAAACAATACCCTACCGACACGAACACCCACTACAATATATAGAAAGACTCGAAGGGATTAGGGCTCACTTATGTGCTCGAGCCGCACTTGATGAAGCAGATTTAGGCAGTTATATGGTCATTAAAGACAAGGACATCTTATATCACACACTCAGACATTTACACAAAGATTTAGCGGACTTTTTAAGACATATGAAATTGGACGACATAGGTGACGTGAGACAAGCACTTCAAAATGAAGCTGCACCATTTGTTAATAGATTATACAATCACCACTATTATGACAGAAGGCCAAGACAATACCAGCAACAAAAAACCCCAAAACAATTTAACCCTTTCCACTCCAAGGCTTTAATTGAATTATAGTATCTTACGATTCTAGAATATGTTTCATTCATTCGTGACTCAAACATTTCAGTAACAAAAATCCCTCCTGTTTTAAAATTTTCCGCAAAAAGAGGTATTACACCATGTCGAGTATCACTCGACAGTGGAGCTAGTGGAACAAAATCAGTGTCGAGTGACACTCGACATTGGAGTGGAAAGGGTTAACGCCCACCCAACATACGATTAAAGGCCAAAACTATACCCCAGCTATTATAAACCTCGACACGACTATGAACGACCCTACCACAACCAATACCACTACGAATTCCGACCTAAAGAACCAGATTACAGGTGGCAACGACCTGTCTGGGACAGACAAGATCAAAACCCTCACCCACGACATTTCAGTGAAGACAGACGAGACGTTCCAATTTATAATATACCTTGGGAAGCAAAAAAACAAGAAACATTTTTTCAAGGCCAACCACACAAACATGAATCACAAAGCACTGTGTCCATGAGGACAGTAAGATCCAATAATGTCAATCACATTGACCACAACCCGGCAGACGACCGACTAACAAAACTTGAGGAAAAAATGACGACACTCATGACCAAGTTCGATCATTTTTTAGACATAGGACACCCACCAACCCCGAATTTTCCCTAGCAATAACAGAAAGTTTACCCCATTTTACAGATAAAATCGGTCAGACCTGGCTCCTTGACACTGGATCATCAAAAACTATATTAACCCAAATTCCTTACCCGAGGGAATTAAAATAAAATCGCAAGACTTTTTCGTTAAAACACCAGTAGGAAGGACGCGATAAGGGCACTCAGACTACTGAGATTAACCTTTCTCCATTTCTGGGAATAAATGACGACGTTAAAGTTAAATTTTACACATTTCCGTTTAGTGACAAGTTTAACATATTGCTTGGTTATGAAACATTAAAAGAATTAAAATGCACGATCGATTGCGATGAAAATAAAATAAGTTTATTAAATAAAAAAAGAATACAGGATAACATAATTATAGAAAATGAGTTATACCATATAAATAAAAGCGAAATAAAAACGTTAATCAGACACGAACATTTAGACGATGAAGTAACGGACAAACTAGTAACTATACTACAAAAATACCCGAAACTAATAAAAAAAGACGATGAACCTTTGCCCGCGACTAACTTACTCAAACATAAAATTGAACTGAAAACTGATAGACCTATATACACAAGAAATTATAGATATCCTAATCACTTTAAACAGGATATCCGAGACGAAGTAGACAAGTTATTAAAAGCCAAATTAATTCGTGAAAGCAACTCACCTTTTAGTTCTCCTATTTGGGTGGTACCAAAAAAAAATTGACGCTAGTGGAAAAAGAAAAGTACGAATGGTAGTCAACTATAGGAAACTCAATGGTGAAACAGTGACAGACAAATTCCCCCTTCCTAATATAGAAGATTTATTAAACCAACTAACAGGTTCAAAATATTTTTCAACTATAGACTTAACGAGCGGATTTCACCAAATTGAACTGACAGATAACTCGATACCATTGACAGCATTCAGTACTGACAATAATCATTACGAATTTCTCCGGCTCCCCTTCGGCGTAGTAAACGAACCTCCCACCTTACAAAGAGCCATGAACATGGCTATCCAAAATGTACCCAATGCACTCGTTTATATGCCACCTTATACATCTCTCAAACGTATTTGACGCTCTCCACTAACATAACCTGACAATACAACTTGACAAAACTGAATTTATAAAGACAAATTACCATTTCTCGGACACATAGTATCAGGCGAAGGACTTAAATCAAACCCCGACAAAATTAAAGCTAACGGAATTCCCCCTACCAACGGCCGAAAAACAAATTCGTCAATTTCTAGGACTTACAAGATACTACCGACGTTTCATTCATAATTATGTACAAATTGCAAAACCTTTAACGAACGCTTTAAAAACGGAAACACCACTACTCTCTCGAGACTTTAAAGACTGCCTTACTACACTAAAAATATGATCACAAACGCACCAGTACTACAACTAACAAACTGGAACCTACCTATCACATTGACAACCGACGCAAGTAATGTGGCAATAGGGGCTGTACTTTTCCAAATCTCTGAAGTACGAGATCACCCAATTGCAGTCGGTTCTCGAACACTGTCACCTACTGAAACAAGGGTCTCAACAATAGAAAAAGAATTACTGGCTGTAGTATGGGCCTGCAAAATGTCACCCAAAGAAATCACATATGGACCAACACATAACAAAGAAATTGAAACTCAAATAAATGAATAACTAGTCCAAGAATATCACGATCAACTCAAAATAGTACATGAGATAGTTAGAGACCAAATAACTCGTGAGAAAAATGTTAGAACTAATAAACTTAATGAAAATAGGGAGGACCCTGAAGTACCAAGCGAAGCATACGTCAAAGCACCAGTTAGATTAAAATCCCAAAATCCATATAAGCCGGTTGTAACATATTGTGATAAAAACAAAAAAATTAAAGTCCATAAGGACAATATCCAGAGACACAGGAAAGAGTATAACAGACCTACACATGCAGCATGTAGTGCTTCTGTTTCAGATGCATTCCTTGAACCTGATGTGGTGGACGCTCGTCTTACTGATAACTGTTCACTCTTACAAAGTGACCGACCTGCACGAGACAGTTGGCGTTGCTCCTATCAAATTATCAGCCGCATATCTACTAGACAAGTCTTATACCATTACCTACTATATAAACTTCACTAACCTCTACACTGAATTACTTGAAACTCAACTAGTTCTTCCGAAATTTCAATCCCTGAATATTTACACGATAACTAAAAGACTCCTGCATCTCACAAAAAATAAATTAGAACTTCTCTCTAATATACACGAACCAACTGCCTCAAGAAGTAAACGAGGACTGATAAATGAACTAGGTTCTGCTATAACCTGGCTAACAGGAAACATGGACGCTTACGATAAAGAAAAATACGATACACTTATAAACGAACTAGAACGTAATGAATTTAAACTTGAACATAACATTGAACACCAAGCTCAATCAAACAAAGACCTTATTGACACTTTTCGAAAAGATATTAACTCTCTAAATGTAAATAATAACAAATTAAAATTAATGGTCAATTCAATCGACAATGATAAACTCTGAATTCATCTAAATGAATTATATTTGGCATTAAACTATATATACATCAGAGTAATGGAAATTGAAAGAACCCTCGAATTTTGCAAAGCTGGAATAGTTCCATCATCAATTTTCACTCAATTAAATCTTAACTCTCTCCAGAATATAACCTTAATTTCTTCCCAACCAGAAGTCCTCTGGATAAGCAGCAAACTTCATTGTGCCGTCACACAAGGACTATTGCACGTTTTTGTATGATTACCACTCAAATCCCAGACACTTAACTCTTATTACCTACTTATCTTATACGACACTCACCCCTTACGCCTTCATATTAAAAACTAACAGTACATATTTTGGCACTAATTGTACTCTACTATTAAATAACTATTACTGTCAGTCCACCGCCAAAATTAATAGCCTATGTATCGAAAATATATTTCATGGTCGCATAGACAACTGTACTACCACAACAATTGTAACTTCACCATTTTAATAATATTATGATAATCTTGATATGTATCTTAGCTTTAAGTATAGAGTAGTTCATATAAATAATATATCTAATCCCCTATACTTACCTGTTACAGAACTAATACAATTAGACCCACACGAAAGACTGTTAGAACATAAGCTACCTATTATTAAGCAAATTGACTCATAAGTTATTGTATTAATCAAGAACCCAGTCATATACATATGTATAATATTTCATTTGACAACTTAACAATACCTAGTTATAATCAATTGTCTTTTGAAGTACTAGAGACCTTTAGCTTAGATGTAAGAGATGTTTGTATATATTTTATATTAGCCTACCTATTATTATGTAACTTGTATTCCATATACTGCTGTACAAAGCGTTGCCTACTTAGCACCAAAGTCTCATCATTACTTCATCAGAATTCAAGAACCACTCGAGAAGAGATACTACAGATGCAGCCTTCCAACCATCACCACCAGCCATGGTCAATCCCAACTTAGCTTTTTCGGAGGACCTCAAAAACCTGAAGGGGGGGGGAGTTACAACTCCAAAATCAAATTCGACCGAAACTACTTGGGGAGTGTTGTTAGTCCCAAGATCTACAACAAGCCGCCGACTCAGCAATCTTCATCATTCCTCCTATATAAACCCCGTCCCCTCCTACTTCTCAGTCAGTTGTATCCCAGCTACCGTACATATAACATCTCTATTTGTTTGTGAATTACCAATAAAGTTTTTTTTAGCTCTACGTGTGTCGGTAGTCTGTAATTGACGAAAATGAAAAATGGTGATTTTTCATTTCTTATTAGTTTCTTGGCAAACATGTATAGCTGAGTTCATAAGACATGAGACAGTGGCTAGGATGCGCAGTAGCAAAGAAGGCTATTGCGCATGCTCCCATTATCAGTCTGTTAACCACTCTCGTGAGCTACGGATATGTATCGGGCGTCCTGAAAACATTAGCCCTCAGTGTGTATGTAGTGTGGCTTGAAGATAAAATCTAACCCTATCTTGGTTATGTAGGAAGAAATGTCGATATAAATCCCTGCAAGGTCTTGCTCTAACCTCAAGCTAATACGTTGCAACAATTATTTTTGTTTTTAAAAAAAGAAATCGGTTTTCGATACTTGAATTTTAATATCGAAATACCGATATATCGGGGGGGGGGGAATATCAAGTATTATTTAGATATTTTTTGGGGGAAATATTGATATTTTTTCACCATCCCTAGTGTACCTGTCAATAAGTCGCCATTTAAATTTAAATTGACAGTGATAGTGACATACATTCAAGCGGCGATGATAATGATGAGCCCTTAAGCGGCATTGAGGAGATGGGGTTGTCATTTGACCAATTTTAAAGCAATTATATATATATATATATATATATATATATATATATATATATATATATATATATATATATATATATAAGTTAACTTGTTATATTTTATTTAACTTCTATTAATTTAGGTGGTAAATAAGTTATTTTGATATTTTTTGAAATGTAATTTTGGTAAGAAAATTATCTGTAGGTTTTTAAAAAGGTATTTGTAAGTTTTAAGTATCACAAATCATTGTGTAATTTATAAAAAAAAAATGATCTTTACATTTTTAAAAATATATCTTTAAGTATTAAACATAATTATCTGTAAGCTTATAAATTATCTTTAAGTTTCTAAACAAATATCCATAAGTTTTAAGTATAAATAATTTTCTGCAAGTTTAAAAAAAAATTTAAATAATAATGATTTATGTAAACTATGCAAGTATATGCAATTCCACTAACTTTCTATTATCACTAATCAATAATAAATTACGTTTTTTGTGCATTAAATAAATTATTATTTTATTTTTTTATTCATGTTTGATTTTTAATAATGTTTAATCAATGCTGCTTCTCATTTTCTGCACTATATTTTTATATAAATTAGGAAAAGTAGAACATATACATACTAGAGAAAGGTTAGACTGCAGGTACTCAGTATCGATACTTAAAGGGCTGGAGCAAGTGTACGGCATGCTGGCAAATATGTTCAGCTTGGGTAGTACACGTCCTCTCATCCCCACCAAGCCTACCACCCATCCCCACCCCCATGCGCGGACTGTCTCATGAACTCAACTATACATAACAAATGATGTTTATTTTGTTATTTAGAGTAACTTTTGTTGGAATCACTTTTGTAGTAAAATGAAATAAACACGGGATATACACTAACACTGTAGAGGGAGTCATTAATTTTATTAGTGCTTATTCAAGTGTATTTAATAAATGCATATTGTGGCAAATGTTGTTATCTTTTAGCCTTTTAAGATAGGTCTAATTATGATTCGGATTGGTGAGGTGATAGCGGAAGTGGTTTCCACTGATTGTTAGATTTACTATTATGAATATAATCTTATGTACAAATCTATGCTTAAACTACATGTGCTCGGATTGGTTTTGACGGGAAATATGTTCATTATAGATATTATTTAATTATAATAAATGCTATTCATGATTATGGTGTGGATTATTCAAAAACGGTGAGTCATAAAAAGTGGAGAGGAATAGATTACGAACGCATTTTCATTTATTCTTCAGAACTAAAATTTCTATTCTATTAGTCCAGAAAAGTTACCCTTTAGGATTAGCTAATTCGGAAAAACAATGTCGTGGAGGGAAGTGTAATTGTACACATTGAAGTCTTGCTATAAAAATACCATCATTAGTGAGTCTACAAATATTTCCCGGGCATCGCCGGGTACCTTAGCTAGTATATATATATATATATTAGAGTGTCTCGTCGCCACTACAGTGTCTTGGGTGTTAAATGAAATAAAACTACATTTGGTCTGGACAAACCCGGCTGACGACATGTTTACTGTAGAACGTGGGCTGGAGGACTGAGTGAACAAGGATCAGGAAAAGGCAGTTGATTCAGGAGGTGGCGTGATGGGTTGTAGCCAATCCGGGAGCTTTATTCAATTTACGATTTGACGTCACAGTCAGCCGACCGCCATTACAATATTTATATATTTATGCCACATACATTACATGTTTCCTCCCCTTTAAGATCAAAATTACAATTTCTTAAATAACACCAATTTTTTTTTACTAACAAATAAAACAAAAATATTAACTTAGAATCAACATAGTAAAGATTGGTTGTATAACAAAACAAAATCATATGATAAAATATAAATTAAAGAAAAAGAACATTGGTAAAACTGAAAACACAAGAGAACACATTAGTACATACATATTTACAATTTTAATCTTCCAGGAGGTTTCCTTTCTCAAGCAGATAGCCTCAATGGTGATTGTTTGGGTTGATCAGCTGATCGAACAGGCGATGGAGGGGGTCACGTACGGTGGAATAAGTGATGAGCGAATACTACTACGCTTACTACGTCTTGGAGTACGAGGTGTGCTCGGCATTTCCGGTCTCACGGGTGAAGCCCGAGACTCATACTGACTACTGTCACCAACATCCGGGTCACAACGAATCCCAGCTAGAGGCAACATCACGTCTCTAGCATTATCATTTTGTTGTTCATTTAAATCTACCTTAGTGTTTAACTCGACCAGCTGGTCGATATGACGTTTCCATACAATTCCTGAGTCTAATTTTACTTAATAAGAAACAGGACTTAACATTTTGATAACTAGACCTTGTGTCCACTTATTTCTTCCACTGTAATCACGGACTAAAACCGGCTGTCCTATTGACATCTCTCTAGTTTGACTACCCCCTTTATTTACAACTTGTTTATTTTGCTTTGACAAAACAGTTTTACTGACAGTAGGACGTATCAACTATAACGTATGACTTTGTTGTCATACTTGTCGGTGGAGACCGTCGTCACTGGCTGATGGTCAAGTACAGCTGGCAAGCGCCTTCGATGCGATGGCACCATCTCCAAGCCCGTCAAAAAAGTTGTACTGTTGGCTTGAAGATGGTGCCATCGCATCGAAAGCGCTTGCCAGCTGTACTCCACCACCACCCAGTGACGACGGTCTCCACCGGCAGGTATGACAACAGTATCATTTATACTGGCGGTTCTAACCCTTTATTTGATTTACCAAATCTAACTTTGTTCGTAACAATCGACCGATATTAGTTTGGCCGGAGCTTCATTAATAGTATTATGTACAGCATTCCGATAAACTAGTAAAAATCTACTTAAAGCTAAGTCTGGATTTTCATTTGAGAACAAAGCCCCTCTTATTCTTTTCTTAACTGTTTTTACAGCATTTCCGCTTGGCCATTACTGGCGGGAAAATAAGGAGGCGTAAGCGTGTGTCTGATCCCATTAGCTTTTAAAAACTGTCTAAACTCAAAGGATGTGAAAGGCGGTCCATTATCTGTGACACATTGTTCCGGAATGCCGAACCTTGCAAACATAGGTCTTAATGTAGCTATTACTACTTTGGCAGATGTGGAACTGACTTCCTCTACTTCGATCCATTTACTATAGGCATCAACTACAACCATAAATAACTTTGAGTTAAGAGGACCTAAAAAATCGATGTGTAAGCGTTGCCACGCTGCTTTCGGGTATTCCCATACATGTAAATAAGACCTAAGCGGATTTTGGCGTTCCATAAGACATTGCGAACAACTGTTGGCAAGTTCCTCTATGTCATTGTCTATTGAAGGCCACCACAAATAAGAACGAGCTAGAGCCTTCATTTTAACTATTCCTAAATGGCTACAATGCAATTCTTGTAACATCGCCCTTTTATAGATCTTAGGAATAACTACACAATAACCCCACATTAAAATACTGTGCTCAATAGTTAGTTCGCTCCTCCTTATGAAGTAAGGCCTTGTGGCGGAAGTGCGCCGGAACAATAATAATAACGGTTGTCACGAATAGCTGTAGAGGTAACCATAAGATAACCTACCGGGAAGTGATGTAGGGAAACAGAAACAATATACGCCGCCAGGGCTATTTATAAGTCAGTTATGTAAATTGCGGAGACCAAGATAGATGTGTTGCTTGTGTTGTAGCCCAAGTTGTGGATGCTTCAATTAATGTTCTTGTTACATGTTTCATTAACTATGTTACAACTTTCTAAAATAAAAGTGATGTGTTTGAAACGTTTATTTAATTATTTAACGAAGAACGTTAAAGTGATCCCTTCGTTAAAGTGGTGACCCTCCGACGTGATTACCAAGGATTACTGACGTGATTACCAAGGATTACCGACGTGATTACCAAGGATTACCGACGTGATTACCAAGGAAACTTTCTGTGAGTACGCTATTATTGTATTTAGCATTTCATTATGGACGGAATTGGAGACAGCAAACCTGAGGCAGTATCAGCCTTCTCTACAGTCGACAAGATACCTCCGGAAGCTAAAAGAAGACTTCCCGAAGTCTTTACTCTGTATGCAGCCAATGGGACTAAAATAAACACATACGGTTACAAGCAACTGAAGCTAGACTTGGGAACCAGAAGGGAACTATCTTGGAATTTTATACTGGCAGATGTGCCTAAACCTATAATCGGCACTGACTTCATGTACCATTTTAACCTGATGGTGGACCTGAAGGGTAAGCAGCTAATTGACAGCACAACTGGTCTGACCTCAAGAGGAAGAGTTGTGAAAGAGCTGTCCTCAGCTATTTCATCTGAGCCACGTGATCACCCTTTTGCCAGCCTACTTCAAAAGTTCCCCGGAATCACCAGGCCTACTCCAACAAAGGAACCTCCACCACATAGTACAGAGCATATCATAGAAACAACTGGCCATCCGGTATTTTCGAAGGCAAGAAGATTACCTCCCGAAAAATACAAGAAGATAAAAGAAGAATTTCGGCTCATGGTAGAACAGGGAATTTGAAGAGCTTCGAAGAGCCAATGGGCCAGCGCTCTACACGTGGTAGAAAAGCCAGGAGGAGGAATTCGCCCTTGCGAAGACTACAGGAAACTTAATTCTCAAACAGTTCCAGACCGCTACGGAGTACCCAATTTAATGGACTTCCGCAATAACCTCCATGGAAAAACCATATTTTCTCGGTTAGATCTGGTACGAGCTTACTACCACTTACCAGTTCGAAAGGAGGGCATACCTAAACAGCCGTTATCACACCATTTGTTTTATTCGAATTCACCCGAATGTGTTTTGGCCTGCGAAATGCTGCTCATACATTTTAGAGATTCATGGATGAATATTCCGCGACCTTGACTTTGTTTGGATTCTGTTGGACGACTTGCTGATCGCCTCATCAAGCCAGAAGGAGCATATTGAACACCTTACGAAGTATTTCGTCGGCTTGAGGAAAATGGTCTTACATTGAACCCTGAGAAATGCGGATTCGGTGTACAAGAACTTCGGTTTTTAGGGTATCACATCTCATCAGAAGGCATCGCACCTCAGAAGGAAAAGATTCAAGCCATCACAGAGTACTCGAAACCTAAAGATGTAAAATCCCTTCGGAGATTTCTAGGGCTGCTCAACTTTTATAGGCCTTGCCTACCAAAAGCAGCAGCTGTACAGAAGCCACTCAGTCTGTTCCTGCACGATTCAAAGAAGAACGACAAGAGGATCATCACTTGGGACGAGAAAAGCGAACAGGCATTCGAGCAGTGTAAATTACTCCTACAAGAAGCAGCTCTATTCTCACATCCTAAACCTGACGCTGAACTTTCGCTAGCCTGTGATGCCTCGAATCACTGTGCAGGAGCCGTTCTTCAACAGAGAGACAAAGGAAAATGGGTTCCTCTAGGATTCTTCTCGAAAACTTTATCTGAAGCTCAGCAGAAGTACTCAGCGTACGATCGCGAATTGTTAGCAGTCTACTTGAGCGTAAGACATTTCAGACCTGTTGTAGAGGGAAGAGTTTTTTCCATACTTACAGATCATAAACCCTTAATATATGCAATGCGCCAGAAAGCATTCTCCACAACACCCATTAGGATAAGGTGGTTAAATTATATTAGTCAGTTCACAACAAACATTAAACATGTAGAAGGCTCAGAAAATCAAGTTGCTGATGCACTCTCAAGGATCGAGGAGATCAGTTTCTTGAACGACCTGACAAAGTTGGCTGAACTACAGAGGGCTGATACCGAAATTAAGGCAATGAAAACTAACCCAAACTTAAGTCTACGCCTAATCACCCTTCCGGGAGCGACTAAACCAGTCCTGTGTGAGACCTCCACGTCCCAAGCAAGGATCTACCTTCCTCCGGAGTGCAGGAAGCCCATCTTCAAGGCCACGCATGATTTAAGCCACCCCGGAATACGAGCCACAAGGAAGCAGATCTCCAAGAAATATTTCTTGTCAAAATGCAGAAGGACATTACGGAATGGGCCCGCGGCTGTATAGGATGTCAGCGTGCGAAGGTTTACCGACACACCGTTTCTCCACCAGGACAATTCACAGAAGTTGGACGCTTAGAACATGTGCATATGGACCTCATAGGGCCTCTCCCACCATCTGCTGGAATGAGATACTGTGCTACCCTTATCGACAGGCACACAAGATGGCCTGAGGCAATCCCGCTGGAAGACATAACGGCCGATACAGTGGCCGCTGCCTTTTACAACGGATGGGTCAGCAGACTTGGTGTCCCCAGCAAGATAACTACAGATCAGGGCAGGCAATTTAAGGGCGACCTATTCAGGAGCCTGGCAAAATACCTAGGCACGGATAGGATAAGAACTACACCATATCACCCCCAGTCTAATGGAATGGTAGAAAGGTGGCACAGATTCCTGGAAAGTGCATTAATGTCTCATATGGACTCGGAACACAGGACCTGTCGACGGTCATGCTTGGACTTCGTACAACAATTAAAGACGGTACGAACTACAGTGTGTCAGAAGCCCTCTATGGGCAAACCCTCAGACTTCCTGGAGACTTCTTCTCCCCCTTAGCTCCAGCCAAGGACACAAGCACCCTCATCAAGGAAGTACAGGACGCGGTCGAGAGGATCCGCCCAGCTAAAGTTACCACCAAAGACAAAGGGACTTTTGTCCATGAGGCCTTGGAAACGTCCTCTCACGTATTCCTCAGGGATGATATGGTCATGAAGCCATTAACCCCACCATATTCAGGTCCTTTTCCTGTCGTCAGCCGTACAGACAAGATCTGCACTCTACAAGTTCCCAACAGGGAAGTGACCGTCTCTTTGGATAGAGTGAAACCTGCCTTCCTGCTGGCAGAGGAGATCCCATCGAAACAGGCGAATGCCACCGCGCACCAAGCAAGGAAAACCCCTGAAGATTCAGCTGAAACATCCCAAGCTTTGCCTACGCCAACACTACCCCTCACCAGTCGATATGGCCGACGGATTAAATGAAACGTCAGATTCCTCGACACCGATATTAGGGGGGAGTACTGTGGCGGAAGTGCGCCGGAGCAATAATAATAACGGTTGTCTCGAAATAACCTGCCGGGAAGTGATGTAGGGAAACAGGAGCAATATACGCCGCCAGGGCAATTTATAAGTCAGTTATGTAAATGGCGGAGACCAATATAGATGTGTTGCTTGTGTTGTAGCCCAAGTTGTGTGTGCTTCAATTAATGTTCTTGTTACATGTTTCATTAACTATGTTACACCTTTTTAAAATAAAAGTGATGTATTTGAAACGTTTATTTAATTATTTAACGAAGAACGTTAAAGTGATCCCTTCGTTAAAGCCTTAATTCTTCTTGAACCTCATTAGGCCAGCCGTACAATACATACCAAACAACTTATTTAACTCAAGGTCTTTTTGTGTTTCCCTCTTAATGTCAACAAAATTTATTGGGATTTCTCCCTCCACTAAAAATTGCAAATAAGTTCCCACATAAGGATTTTCCTCATACTGTTCGTTAACATGTTTAGCTTCTAAAGGTGAGCGGGATAAACAATCTGCAGATGCATTTCCCTGAGAGGATACATATTGTATGTCAAAATCATAGTTGGCTAAAAATAAAGTATACCTCTGTAATCTGCTAGGGGCAAACGCCGGAAGTCCCTTTTTGGGTCCGGAAATTGATAACAAAGGCTTGTGGTCTGTTATAAGCGTGAATTTTCTACCAAACAAGTACTGCTTAAATCTTTTAATCGCAAACACAATAGATAAAGCTTCCTTATCTACAACAGAGTAGTTTCAGTCAGCTTTTGACAATGCTCCAGTTACAAAACAAATGGGTTTTTCAGATCCATCTGGTTTAATTTGACTTAACACACTTCCTACTCCGTAGGCGGAACTATCGGTAGCTAACCTCAATGATAAATTTGGGTCGTAATGCGCCAAAGTAGGACCTGAAACTAATTTGCTCTTAATCAATTTAAATGCTTTGTCACATGATAAATTCCATTCAAATGGTGTCTCCTTTCTGAGTAATTGATATAATAGAGATACAGTAGTAGACATACTTGGCACAAATTTAGAATAATAGTTAGCTAAGCCTAGAAAAGCTTTTAACTGAGTCACATTAGTGGGTACCAAAGCGTTTACAATAGCTTCAATTTTACTATGTGATGTACTTAGCCCTTGTTTACTTAAAACGTACCCTAAATACTCAATAGATTTACAAAAGAACTGGCACTTACTTATTACTGTCAAACTGTGCTTTTTTAAGGTCTCACACACTTGAATCAGTCTCTCTAGGTGTTGTTTGTCATCAGTTCCTGTGACCAAAATGTCATCTAGGAAACAAACTACACCGGGAATATGAGCAAAAATACGTTCCATAATACTCTCAAAAATTCCCGGGGCAGACGAAATTCCAAAAGATAAACGATTACAAATATACAACCCTTTAGATGTACTTATTGTACAATATTTCTTTGATTCATCGTCTAACTTTACCTGAGTGTAAGCCTGAGAAAGATCGATTTTCGAAAATGTCTCCCTTTTTTGCAAGTTATTAAAAATATCCTGTCCTTGGAATCGGGTGACGATTGACTACTAAGTGAGGTTTCAGCGTTACTTTAAAGTCGCCACATATTCTTATATTACCATCTGTTCCATCTTCAATGGAACAGACGAAAGAAACCATACGTTCTCTACCTTTCAAGAGGCCCCCGCATGGTGCTGCCATCTATGTGTCAGTCCTGGGAACTACCAAGGGCACACCAGCTGTTAGCAGAGAACAAAATGCAATAGAAGAAAAAAGAGACAGTGAGTCAATCTACTTCTTTTTGAGAGAGCACACGTTCAAAAAAGTAGTATTTTTTTTATTGTTAATATGCCTCAAAACCATGGCTAATTAACTAGCATTCAAGCCAAGGCGGGTGGCAGGGAGAGGATATGGATGGAGAGAGAAATGGAAGGAATAAGGAGAAAAGAGGAATGAATAACCATCAGAAGGAAAACCACACACAAGGAAGCCAGGCACAGTAATCCAACAGATATCACCATTCAATATTGTAATTTTTAATCAATATTTTCATTATATATTATATGTATTATGTAGTAACACTTTCAATAGACTTATTTGTTTTATCACCATTTAACCACATTTACACAGTCCACCCTCATGAAAAGCAGCATTTGCATAGCCCCCCAGTGAGAGGGTAATATTCATTACCAAATGAATTACCCCATCGCTATACACCATCCTTTTTCAGAATTGCCACGATTGGAGTTCCCCATTCACTGTTACTAACGAGTTAAAATCCCATTATTAACTAATCGATCAATCTCAGCTTCCACTTTACTTTTAATCGAAAAGGGTATGGGTCTGGGTTTGAAAAACTTAGGAATTACATTTTCCTTTAACTCTAATTTGGCTGCCTCCCCTTTGTAACAACCTAATGCATCAGTAAATACTTCAGGAAATTTACTGTACAATTTAGTAACGATTGCTGATTTCTGATCTAGTTTTTCACCAATGTTTAAACTATTTCCCTTAGGAATTCTGATTGATATTTCTAGTTCCCTAATATAATCTCCCCCCATTAGAGGATTAGCCCCTTTGGATACCACAAACAAAGTGAACCTTTTTAACTCAGTTTTATGCTGCACATTTACTTTTAATTTACCTACAGGTTATATTGGTTGGTTTGTGTAAGAGCTTAAAACCAAATTAGTGGGCAATAATTCAAGATTGGAGAAATTATCATTATAACATTTCTCAGAAATTACTGAAACACATGCCCCAATATCGACTTCAAAGGCAAAACTTTATCTTCTATTTTAAGGTTAACCGTGATAGGTTTTATTTTATCCCTTTGTTTGGTTTCCTCATCATTTAAAGCAAATAAATTAGTTAAGTCGCTAAAATCCTCGTCATTATCATTACCCCCTACGTTCTCAACATAGTTTTGCTTATATTTAGGATTATGGGACTTGTTATCAGAGTTAAACTTAGATTTATAGTCCTTTGGTCCATTTTGTATCCTATCATTATTAAACGATGTTTGCTGAGACTCACCATTGTTTTCTTCATTCTACATACACTTTCTAAATGGCTCTTTTTCTTGCAAAAATTGCAAGATTAATTTTTGAAACGACACTCACTTTTTAAATGGCCCACTTTACCGCAGCAGTAGCAGTAACACTTCACTTCACTTGTGCGCTGCCACGGCTTCCGCTGCTGCTTCGGAGCGACGTTGTGAAGGCTGCTTCCTCCCTCCGTGTTGTGGTAGGTCAGGGCGCGTGTCCCTCGTTGCTAACTCCATCGACGATGCTATCTGGACCGTCTTCTCGTATGTGAGGTCTTCCTCGCCCAGCAACCTCTTAGAGGGGATGATTTTCGAAAATTCGAAATATTTCCGTTAATATCCGTAGGATCGAAAAATTGTATAGAACCAATCTTATAGCAAATTAAATGGTCTATAAATATTGTTATATACATGTATTCTCTATCTTGAATATTAACCAAGATATTTTCATTTTTCAGGTTTCAGCCTTCAGCAAACTCCCACTTTTACTCATGTTACATAAACAATACTCGCTTATATAATAAACCACGTCGTTCGAAGCTTAAATACCAAATATTGTTTTCAAGAGACATTTATTATACGAGAAACGCGCAAATATGTTATGGTGACCCCCCTTCCTTCTTAAGTTTTTGGACTACTTAAATTTGATTGATTCAGATAAAAATTATTCCGATTCATTATGAATTACAGCACTAGATATAGTAAATAGTTTTCGATCAAATTAATATGTTATATTACAGAAATGGTTTTCTTTCCGGTAAGAAGTTGGCAGAACTGTTTGTTTACATTAAAGATGCTTTCCGTCGGGTGGTTTCTTATTGTCGTTTATATTTATTCACTTAACATTCACGGCGGTGTTGAATTACCGGTATGTAGATTTATCTATTGTTAAACTTCACTCGGGAAATCTGCTTTGTTTACGCAGCCCCTGCGTTTAATTTTTTCAGGATTAGAGTATCTACAAATGACGTCATGTTCAATTGCCTCTTAGACATTGCTCATACTTTCTTATCTCTACACCTTCGATCTCTACCCACTCTGGCGCCAATCGGATCTTTCAAAGGGTAGGTTCTTTTATGTTACAGTTGTTGCTGTCTTGTTATTGGTTGTGCGTTTCGCGGTTTTGTATCGGTCTATGTAATATTTGTAACTTACATTATTTGTAACGAACTTACTTACTTATTACACTGTTATTTGTCTAATGAATCCTGATTGTTTAACACCTGTTCTTCTCATCCACCTCCTCTAATGTAAGAAACATTTTTTTTTTTTTAAGTTTAATATTTCTGATTACTTATACAGAGTTATGTTGTGGTTTTGGTTTTAATTCTGTGAAAGCACTACACAGACAAGGAACTAACTTTGAAAGTTAAGGGTTGGTATGCAGGCATGGTTGGGTTCAGAAACATGTACCTAGTTACATCTGTACCAGATAAAGTACAATCGTTTAAAAAAAAACTCTTGTACTGACAAAAAAACAAACTAATTTAAGGTCATGATTGCTCATTTTGGAATTATTTTTAAGTCAATGAATCTTAAGCGTGTCATTCCATGCGTAGGAAACTGAAAACCATGTTCTTTGAGTTCGTTCAAATTTTAGCTCTAGCACGAATTAGATGATAAACTGAGCTCTAATAATGAAACTGCTGCCAAACATAGTAAGCAAAAGACCAAAGAACTACACAACTTCTTTGGTCTTTGTATGTGTGTATGTGAAAATATATATATATATATATATATATATATATATATATACACACACACACCAGTTTTTTTTGCACTACAATACTTACAGCTAGTATTTACAAATATTTAAAAAAGCGTCGTTCCTCCTGTTAGCTTATAGGAACACATTATTTGGCAGTAGTGCTACAATTTGAATTTGGTATGAAGGTTTTAAACCCCTTGGTGTAGAATGACCCTTGTCATCTATAAAAAATAACAACTTATTATCTAACATTTAAGATGTTCATTAACTATATATATATATATATATATATATATATATATATATATATATATATATATATATATATATATAAAATCTGGTTAGAATCTGCAAGTCAAATTCTCTTTTGATTCTTCTATAAGATTATCTAAGTCTAGAAACTATGACTGTTTTATTTCTGATCAATATAAGAGAGTTTTAGGAGATTTCCCTTCATGGGAAATTAGCTATTGAGGTTGTACTTATGACGAGATTTTTGAAAAATGTCTTCAAATGTCCATCAATTATACCCAGGAGATGACAGAAATGAGGTCCATTCAAAACTATGTATATACATACAGGGTGTCACAAGTTCCCGTGCCCCCCCCCCCTTAAAATTGCCAATTGTATTAATAAAAGGCTGGGACTTGGTTTGCCCTAATTGTGACTCCTAAAGAACCTTTTCAGTTCATATTCAAAGTCGTAACCTTCTACAGTACTTCGCCAGCGACCATGACTTAAGAATTTCCAATGGAATGCCATACTTTTTATAACGGATTCTTGTAGAAAATCAAATTCTAACACAGATGTATGTCAGTGAATTTTTCGATTTGACGCATCTTTTAGCCATAAAATGCACAAATATTTATTTCTGAAACATCACATTTTATTGGAAACTCCTGCGACATAAACGTTGTAGGCAACAAGATTATCTTTGAAACAAGTCTACAGGTAAAGGAATAGATTCTGAAATTAAAAACAAGTATTTAAAACAATATAATGCAAAAGTATCCTTGAATGAAGTAAAAAAATGTTTACTTAAAAAAACAGCAACATAACAAAAAACATTCTTAGAATTAATTTATTTTAAACTAATTATATAATATTTATTTTTCAAAGGAATACATTTTTCCACCTCCATAGCTTCATGTTAAAAAACAAAAACCAGTTTTTATTTGCACTACATTACTTACAGCTAGTTTTTACAAATATTCAAAAAAGCGTCGTTCCTCATTTATGCATTTTAATAGCCGTTTTCTGAAATCCCTTTTGGTATTGTGTATTTCTGCTACTGAAATTGAACTTATCACCAATCTGATTTTATTTTTCATGTTTTCAATATTTCTGTTCTGGTAGAGATGCCTTTGACCAACCCTCAGAAAATAATCCATTTCTAGCAGATCGGGTGGCCCTGGTCACCTCCACCCAATCCACTTCCTGGACCACTCAATATGCCAAAAGAAAAAAATGGAATTTAAAACGAAATAACACTAAAGTTTTTTTTTATTTTAATATATATATATATATATATATATATATATATATATATATATATATATATGTTTTAATTTCCTACAATTATGTATTTCATAATATTTAAGTCATATGTATTTTTTTTTGGTTTCAGCCTTTTGTAAACTCCCACTTCTAATCATTTGATTATCAAATACCTCAGTCACTAAACATCTGAGGTCCAATTACATTTTCATTTCTGTTTATATTCTTGCTTTCAACCATCAGTAAACTCCCACTTTAACTCATGAGAATAGATTATGATTACTCGTCAAGCAAAAGGGTTTAACTCATCCGCTATTGAAGTTAGAAACTAAAATTTTTGGTAGCTTATAGGAACACATTATTTGGCAGTAGTGCTACAATTTGAATTTGGTATGAAGGTTTTAAACCCCTTGGTATAGAATGACCCTTGTCATCTATAAAAAATGACAACTTATTATCTAACATTTAACATGTTCATTAACTAAAATTTGCTTATTGTGGTAAGACATAACTGCATTTCTTCAATTCTAGCCATTTAATTTAATTCCATATGAATTTATCGATTAAAATTATTCCTTCCAGAAATTTTAAAAGTAGACCACAATTCAGACAAAATTTTCCTATTTAGATAGCTTTTGTTTACCTAATTTTTTTTTGAAGTAGTTTTTTGAATTTTTTGCGAACATTAATTTATATAGGATTATTTTTAGTCATTAGGAAGACAGATACACATAACAAAAATATTGGGTAACTGTTCACTAGACCATAATAATGCTTTGTTTTTAAATTTATGTATATAAAATTAAGAATATCGCAACCAAATAAATATAGATTTGTAGTATTGCAAATGAATGAATTTAATAGTAAATTACAGGGCGAATACAAGAATGGTAATCTCTGATATTTAATTTTTCTTGGGATTCAATTACCCACTTAATGGGTTAATAACGCTTTATTTTACATAGATTCAACTAGCTGGATACTTGAACCTAACCATTTACTGTCAACCTTTGATTATCGTAACAAAGGGAGAGAAAGAGAGAGTGAGAGAACAAAATAAAACAAAACGTGTAAAAGATTTTGAGGCTTCTAATATAATTTTGATAATGAAATAAAATTTGAATTATTTGGCATTAAAAGGGCTTTTGAAATTCCTCCTATTCAAATGCCAACTTGCACACATATCTTAATTGATTATAACTTACAAAACCACTAAACTTAGGAGGGTATTACCAGTTCTGTACAGTATTTAATTGGTTAATTCAAGGGAAGACATCCTTTGTTATGGCACAGGATTCTCTGATATTTAAAAATGTAAAGTTCCTGAAGCACCATAGAGTTATTTTTTATTTATTTTTCAACATTTTAATAATTTAGTCAAGAATTTATACTTAGACCAGATGACTGTTGATAATTACAAAAAAAAAGTATATCTATTAAAACATGAAATATATTTTAATTTATTGCTTTTATTTTAATTTAAATTAAAATCTTTCGTGTTATCAATTAATATTCACTTGTAAGATTGTAGTTAAAGCGTTTGTGCATAAATCCATGCCTACTTTTTAAATAAACTTTTTCATTATACATGCATCCCATTAACAATTTTATTTTATTTTATGGTTTTAATTTTTTATGTTCTAGTTTTATATTCTTTCATTATATATATTTTTTATTTTTTTTTTTAATTTTTTTTTTTTTAGATGGCTAATATGCTTTAGCCCAGCTAAAATAATATTTGCAGATGTCAAATATAATCTTACAATTCGGTCAATGTGGAAATCAACTAGGATTCAAGTTTGTAGATTCACTTTACAAATTTAGTAATGTAAGAGAACAGTGGTTTCATTCTACTGATATTGGAGAAGTTGCTCAATGTATATTGGTTGACTCTGAGACCAAAGTTGTACCCAGTTTATTGAATACTGAAAGACAATGGAACTACCTGAAAGAAAATGTTGTTGTTACAAGTGGAGGGTGCGGAAATAATTGGGCCTTAGGCTACTATGTAAATGGCCCTTTATTAGCTGATAATATCATAGAACGAGTGAGAGTCGAGTTTGAAAAAAGTGATTATGTTAAGAGTATAATACCCTTTTTAAGTGCTGGAGGTGGGACAGGCTCAGGTGTTGGTACCTATATAATTGAAAAACTTCAAGACATCTTCCCTGATAAGTATATTATAGGCAATGTCGTTTTTCCATTTGTTACTGGTGTTAGCCCTGTTCATCTTTACAATACTGTTTTGTCACTATCAAGACTGAACAGCTCCTGTGATGCAATAATTACATTTTATAATGATTTCATATTTAAGCAATGTTCTCAGCTTTACAAAGATAGTGACTTCAAATTTACTGAAATGAACAATATTATTTCAAAACAATTATGCAGCTTATTTAATTCATATGATGGTTTTTCATTCTTACCAAACTATATTCCAAAAATTGTACCACACCCCAAACTGAAGTTGCTCTCAATGAAGTCTTGCCCCTTCACCAAAGAAAACAGTAGCTGCTTTGAAACACCAGCTCAATGGAAAGCTCTCATAGAACGATTGAAATCAATGCTTGCAAAAAACAGTGAAACTTTTTGGGATAACCAAAGTATCCAGAGAAAATTTTCTGAATCCAAGCAGAAATCATCCAAATATTATCGAGCAGTTGGCAACATTGTTATTTGTAATGGAAAAGGTGCTGGAACTGCCTCTCAATGGGCTAATTCTTGCTTTCAAAGTGATGCTCTATATTGTAAATGGAATTTAAATTCCGACAGATTCATGTACTTGCATGATAATGCTCCGTTGTGTGGCCAGTCACAGTTTTCTACATTGGTTAGTAACAGTGGAGTATTCATGAACAGATTGGACAAAATAGTTGAAAAAGCTTGGGTTTCCTTTGTAAAAAATGCTTATTGCCACCACTATGAGAATTTTGGTCTAGATAAAGAAGAATTTAGTGTTGCATTTTTAAAGGTGGAAAATATAATAAAACAATATGTTTCATTGAGTGAAGTGATGTAACATTTATATATATATATATATATATATATATATATATATATATATATATATATGCACACATATACATATAAATATAAAACAGCATTGTATACATATATGTCTTCTACAAAACCTGATAATTATAATAAAAAATAAAATTTATCAATTATTGTAAATGAATTCAAACATCCTTAAATATTTTAAAAAAATAAGTTTTGGGACAAAACTATTGATGAATGGCTAAAGTCTGTCCCACACATATTTTGGAAGGAAATTTGTTTGACGTTTAACTCTTTCTAGGCATTACTCTGGCATAGCTTACAGGCATATTATATTATAAACTGGCATAGTATACTTACAATGTACCTCCTTCATTGCCTCAGTATGCTCGGTTGGCAGCAGAAGTCTGTTAATGTGAGAATTGGTCAGTCACCTCTCCACTCACCAATGATATCCAAAGCTGTTGGGCTGGTCTGTGAGCAGGTGGATCAATTTTTCCTGCCCCTTTCAAAAACAAAGTTTCAGATGGGCCTCAAATCAACATCTGCCCTTGGCCCCTTCTGTCTATCCTGAACATACTTAAATATTTACAGATTATGGTGTTATATGACACCACTTTGTATTTACTCTTAACGTTTCCTCAGATTTTGAATATTATTGTCCCTTTTCACATAGGTTTGTGTTAATCTGGATTTGTTAATAAACTTTGGAAAATAAGTAAGACATTTTTTATATATGCAACAAATAAATGGTATGTATCCTTATATAACATCATCTATTTGAAACTGTGACATGAGTAGCTCTGTTAGTGATAACAGGAATAATGAAGCTCATCATTTTCATCCTTAAGACTTGAAATTTAAGCCGGAAAATTAGTAATGTAACATTTTTTGATCTGATGCACAATAATAGAAGTATTGTGATTGCTAGAGTGTTAAGACACACACACACACACATAAATATTTCGTAATAAAATGTAAAAATTAAATATATATGAATGATAAATAGCCACACATTGGTTTGCCAATACATAATAAAATGGAAAAATAAAATACATTAATAAAGGTGGGCTCATTAATTCCTTTGATTGGTAAATTTATTTTATTTGGTTCTAGAGTTAGCTAATGTCATTATAGAACTAGGTTAAAAAAAATTTAATAATTATTTATTGGAGCTTCGCAGCTTCGGCAGTGTTGCTCTAAACAAAAGCTTTGTAACTTAAAAAAGAAAACAATACAAACAAAAAAAAATTAACAAAATTAAACAAAACAGAAATGGAACACAAAGCACAAAACAGATAAGGAACACAAACCAGAAAAGGAACACAGAACACAAAACATAAAAGGATCACAACACAGAGAGAAAACACGAAAAACTGGGAAAGAAATAGAAACGCAACTCAAAACAGAACTGGAATAAAAAAATAGAACACAAAAGGCGAAATTAAACACAAAAACTGAATGAAACACAAAAACGGAACTAGAACTCAAAAATGGAAATGGAACTCAAAAAACATGAATGGAAATCAAAAAACAAGTATTGAACACAGCAAAGAAAAAAAATAAATGAACAAGAGTCCAAATAAAGACAAAATTCAAAGCTAGGTGCAAAACTGTAAATCATAACTATTGATATTGGGCAATAGAGAAATCATTAATTAAATATTAAATAAATAAATCAATAATTAAAATAAAATTGGTGTATAAAATGAATAAAAGAAATTTAAAATGATTAAGGTTTACATAAAATATAAGTTTTTACTGGTGACTATTTACATAAAACTCTGTACCTCCCTAAAACACACTGGAGTGAGTGAAAACTCATACACCCACATACAAACACACACACACATACACAAACACAACTGGCACGCGCACATCTATAGGAAATTATAAAATTTATTTTAAAACGCAAACATTAATTTTAAATGGATTGTATTAGTTAAATTTTTGTGTATATGTTAATGTCTTTTAGATGTTGTAGTATAGTGGGTATGTATGGGCTACCTTCAGTGAGTAAGTCATGTATGTCGTGGGGTATCTGTAAATGATCTCGTCTCTTGCAGTCTGCCAGTATGTGTTTTATTGTAAGAGTCAAATTACATACATTGCATTTGGGCTGCTCCCTTTTTTTCATTAAATAGTTATGAGTAATAAAGGGGTGACCTATGCAGAGCCTTGTTAAAATCACTTCCTCTCTCCACAAATATGTTGCAATCTTGTTAGTCCGTGTGAATACTGTTGATTTAATTTGTCTTAGTTTATTGTCTGTTTGTAGCCATTTGTGTTCCCAATCATGTAGTACGTTAGTTATTGCAGAGTGTATTAAATCGTCTACCGTTAGTTCATTTGTGTCTACGTCAAGGTTTTGGGTAGCTAATTTTGCATGTTCATCGGCTTCAGTACTTTGTCCAATATTTTGGTGTCCTGGTAGCCATACTAGTGTAATGTTGTTTTGAAGATGTATAATGTTTTCTAAAATTTGGGTTATGATGGGATGAAGTACTATAAATATTCTCTAAGGAGAATAAAGAACTTAAGGAATCTGTGAATAAGTAAATTTGAGAATTTTGAAAGGGCAATATTTATGCCTTGTAACTCAGCTGTGTAAATGCTTGTATTGTTGTTGAGTTTTGTAGTGTAAATATCAGTATTAATAATTGCTGCAGCTGCTGTTCCAAAGTCAGTCTTGGATCCGTCAGTAAAAGTGTGAAGTGAGTTTGAGTTATTTGCTACAATTGAGTTATAAGCTATTCTGTAAAATTTGGCTGATAAAGGATTTCTTTTATTAAATTTTGTTGAAGTTAAATTAATGGTTAAGTTATTTATTCTCCATGGAGGGAGTGTTATGTTTCTGTTATAGTGTATTTGAGTTTGTAATATGTTCGAATCAATAGTGTTTTCTGAAGTGCGTATGACTAGAGGTTTATGTTTAGTGTGTTTTTCTATGTATTTGTTGTAAAGTGTGTTATTTAAAAATACATTGACGCATGGAGCATCTAATGCTTTGCATTTTAAAATAAATTTTAAGCAGATGATACGTCTCCTGTATTCCAATGGAGGTTCTCCCGCTTCAACACATAGACTATCAACAGGGCTCGATTTGAAGGCTCCAGTTGCTATCCTCAGTCCTTTGTTGTGTATTGTGTCTAACATTTTAAGTGTATTTGGACTGGCTGATGAATATGCTATACAGCCATAATCCAGCAATGACCTGGTATAAGCATGATAAAAAGTTAGCATAGAACATCTGTCAGCTCCCCATGCAGAATTACTAAGTACCCTTAATAAATCCAAGATTTTCTTGCAATAACTAATGAGGCCCTTTAAATGGGGAACCCATGTGAGTTTTCTGTCAAATGTAAGTTCGTCTATCTTATTTATAATAGTGTTGTGGAGTGTTAATTGTGGGCATTCGTAACTTCTTTTTCGGGTGAAAATGGTATACTTTGTTTTTTCGATTGATAACTTAAACCCAGTTACAGAACACCATTTTTGAAGTTCATTTAAAGTGTGCTTTATGATGTTTTGTGCGTATGTTAATGAAGTGTAAGTGATGTATAAGATAAGGTTATCAGCATACAGGCTGTAAGATACTTCTTGGGGGATATACTTTATGACTGAATTTACAGCTATGTTGAACAAGATTGTACTCAGCACACCTCCCTGAGGCACTCCATTCTTCTGAGGAAATGCTTCAGATAAAGTGGTACTTACCCTCACCCTGAAAAATCGCTCAGACAAATAGTTATCCAGGAACCTTATAATGTTTCCCTGGACACCCCATTCGATCAACTGAGAGAGAGTGAGCCTTCTCCATACAAAGTCATAGGCTTTCTCCAGATCAAGGGATATTACTAACACTAATTTGTTTCCAAGGTATGCATTAAGTATTTCGCTTTCCATCCGAGCTATATGGTGCATAGTGGAATGCCCAGGTTTAAATGCACATTGAAAAGGAGATAGCAGTTTTTTATGGTCTAAGAACCACAAAAGCCTTTTATTGACCATCTTTTCTGTGATTTTGCAAAGGGAATTTGTCAATGAAATCGGTCGATAGCTTGTGACTAGTTTCTTACTTTTCCCAGGTTTTGGAACTGGTATAAGTATAGCCTCATTCCAGGTGTGAGGGTACGTACCCCTAGTGTAAACTTCATTCAATAGGTGAAGAAGAAATGGTAAGCATTGTTCTGGTAGATTTTTTATCATATCATATGTGATAAGGTCAGGTCCTGGTGAAGTCATTTTTACAGTCGATAGTGCGAGTTTTAGTTCTGTGAAACTGAAGGGATCCTTTAGTGAGTGTTGGTAAGTTGGAATAATGGGGCAAGTCATAGTTTCAGTTAGTGTTTTGTGTCTGAAAAATTGTATTGTATAGTTATCGGAGCTGCATACATTACTGAAATGTTCTCCTAAGATGTTAGTGATTGTTGGTCGGTAATGATTTTGTTATTGTGTTCTAGTCCTGTAATTGGTTTGCGGTATTTTTTATGAGTAATTTGGTGAATTTTAGTCCATACGTCTTTTGTGGGTAAGCGTCGATTAATATTAGATAAAAAATCTATCCAGCACTGTCTTTTACTATTCTTAATAGCCCATTGGGCTTTGGGTTTTTTCCTTTTGTAGACTAGGAGATTTACGTCACACGGATTTCGGTAGAATAAATTAAGAGCTCTTTTTCTGTTCATTATAGCAATTCTTTATTCATCATTCCACCAAGGAACTGGAGGGTTTTTGTATGTCCGTGAAGTTTTTGGAATACTCAACTCTCCATGAAAAGCTTATGAAGATAGAGGGAGAAGATAAAGAAATGTCAATGTTAGTCAGTGTTCCAGTCCGAGGGCATAAATGTGTTAGAGAATTTGAATTAAGTGTAATTAAATTGAAGTGTTCAAAAATGTTTTGTAGCTGTATTCCTTTCCTATTACTTACAGGAGAGTTCCACATAGTGCTTAATGCGTTTACATCTCCTAAAAATAGCAAAGGAGAAGGTAATTGTGTCAGTAAGTTATGTATTTCTTGTAAGTCAAGAGGTGTCTTTGGTGGAAGATAAATGGAGCATACTGTAACTCGGAAGGGGACGTGAACTAAGACTGCTACTGCTTGCAGTGTTGTTCTCAGCTGTATGGGTTCACTATATGTCTTATCTCTAACAAATATAGCTACCCCTCTGCACGCTCTACCTCCCAAGAAGTAATCTTTTCTATAGGTGGTGTAATCATGTATACTGAATTCCTTACCAGGTGTAAGGTGTGTTTCTTGGATAGCAACTGTTTCTGGATTATCTTCCAGTAAGCGCTTCAGGTCCCCAATGTGTTTCTGAATACCATTCAAATTCCATTGAATGAGAGAAATCATTCAGTAGTGTCTAAAATTATAGAAATTTATAACAGAAGGGAAACTGTAACTTATAAAAAACAGAATATATAACGAGTAAAATGGATAATCAATAGGATCAACTAAAGGATTACCAAATAAAATGAACATTAGTAATAAAAATAAATAAAATAAAACAATGAAAAAAAAAAAAAATAAAAATAAAACCATAGTAATTGGGGCAAAATAATGCGAGAATTCATCTTTTCTTCTCTTTGAGATTGCCTTTAAGTACATTTTTCTGATTCCCATTGTTCGTACTGCTGCTTCTTCCTTCCCTGGCTTCTTTTTTCGTGTCTAATGCCAGAGTTTCATTAGTTTTAGCTTTTTTTTTTTCGCTTTAACATTATTTTTGTTAGGATCAGCTGTAGTAGGTGTTGTACTATCATTTTCACTTGCTGGTGGGCTTAAAATATTTTGTTGACTGCGCTTGGTCATAATGAAATTTTCTAAAACCATTAATCTTTGGTTCATTTTTTCAATTAGACCTGTTAGCATGCTCACAGCTGATGAATCAGGTTGGTTTCCTTTCACTTTTGTTGCGTACGAACTGTTTTTTTCTTATAAATATATTTTCTTAGCTTCTTGGTAACTTAGTTTATTCATTACCATCTTCTTTCTTATTTCAAATTCTTCTGCATATATATATATATATACGGGACACGTTCTTGAGGTGGTAAGGTGATAAAACCTTGGCATAAACAGCACTTAGTTTCAGTGCAAGTGTCATCGTGTTTCAATTTAGAGCATTTCCTGCACACTGGTTGGCTCTTGAACGATGATTTATGGTGGCCCAGTAAACCACAAGTGAAGCAGATGAGTGGCGATGGGATATAAATGCGCACAGGCACTGACATAGCCGATGTGGAGGCGCTCTGGAATATTCGGGGAGTCGAACGTTGCTAGAAATAGTGCCGATTTCTTCGTGTTGTTCCTCATTCTCCTTATGTGCAGAACTCCTTTATCTTTCAATTCTTCAAGTATTTCATCTTCCTCTAGATCTCTTATTTCTGCACAATAAATTATACATTTTGAATAATTCATAGTTTTGTGTGGTTGGACTGTAATGTTAAGACAATTAAAGGAATTTGCTTTTAGAATTTTAACGGAAATTTATTCGATTGGACAGTCTAATAGGAGAAGGCCTTCTTTTCTCAGTTTTTAACTTTTATTTATTTGGAATATGAACATATCCATTTTTGTATGGCAAAAGGGCTGTTATTATTAAAGGTCTTACCTTCATCTTGTATCTTTACAACAAGGTATCGGGGAACAGAATTAGGAAGGTCTTCACATTGTTCATACCAATGTTTCTTTTGATAGTCGTGACTTCCTGGGTCATTGTTAACATTTTTGCATGTATTCATCATAATACCGCTGATATTAACGTTTTTTTTAAGATCGCAAATATTTAAAGGCTTTTCAATAGCTTTAACCAAATGATATATCCAAGATTATGATATGAGATTTTAATAGATTATTAAAACTTGCTTACTCTAATCATGCTAAGAAGTGGATTTCACAGACTACTTAAAAAAAAGAGATTAATTTAATTAATTTAAAATTAATTTTTGAGCCAGTCAATCCTGTACTTGGATTATTTTAACTTAAATACAATTATTTAAATTAATAAGAGATTATTTGAAAGGAGATTAAAAACTAAATTTAATTAAATTGAATTTTATTTGTCATCAAAAATAATGATATTAGCTCATAGATCTCAAGTTTAATTGTGGGCAGATGGTGATAAGATACACTTAAATTTTAGATTATTATAAATACATTAAATAAATAATGAACATGATTTATGATTATCTCATCGAGAATGTTTAGAGAATTTCAAAAGTCACCAGGTCTGGATTTGCAATACCCAGGACTGTTTTGGAATATTTTTACGGGAAATATCCTGAACAACCAACGACCTCTCTGTTAGTATTGTTGCGAAAATTAAATACATGAAAGATTAGCAGAGAGAGCCGTGTATTTGGGAGGTGGGAGGAAGATGATAGGAGCTGACCGAGGGAGTGCTGGTGCCAGTAGGTTCTAGATTAAAGGGTCCAGTACCTTCAATACCGCACCCTTTGATGTTGCCGCCCCCCTATATAAGCATGTGCAAATCGGCCGACAGTTTAGTTGGTGCTCAGCTGGGTTCAAGTGATGTTCAGTGCGACTTAGTGCAGAGCGGTAAAGTGTTTTTATGTGAAGAACAGTGGTGTGCCGTGACTGTAAGTAGCAGTTTAGTGCCGTGTTTAAGACAGTGCAGTGCCGTCATCATCGGTGCAGACTTCATGATAGTGTATTGACCTGCACATGGGTAAGCAAATTATGATCTGGCGAAACACAGAAATACCTTTGGAAGTTGGACATAAGAGCAAGACCACAAGGGAGCTACGTACCGACGGACGCCAGAAATTGTCACCTCGAGCAGAAGCCTATTCTATTGTTCATAGGAAAGGGAGAAAACACGATGACGCTCTAGCCCTCTCAAGGCGGCCATGCAACGTAGAGTACAAGGATTGTACAAAAGCCGAGGAAGAGGAGTGCATCATTGATGTACGACTTAGCCATGTTGGCTCAGGAGGAGCCAGGTCAACGGCACAGAAGGGTGACACTGTTCTGGCTAAGGACAATAGAAAGCTGACGCGTTATGAAATATTGGACCACATTAAAATGACCAGTAACCAGATGAATGCTGTGTATGATCGAGCAACAAATACGGAGGAATTCACGGAAGGGCAAATGGTTCTACTATTCAACCAACAAGGCAAGAAAGGATTATCCCCTAAATTGCAAACTCACTGGGAGGGACCTTACAAGGTGATCAAGAGATTGAACGACGTGGTCTACAAGATACCACAATCCGAGGTCTAAAATGAATAGGTTCACCTAGAGCGACTAGCCAAGTATGGTAACGGCGATATTGAGCCTATTCGGGACGAAAAAGGCTTAAGAGGGCAGCAGTGTTGCGAAAATTAAATACATGAAGGATTAGCAGAGAGAAACGCATATTTGGGAGGTGCGAGAGAGATAATAGGAGCCGACCGAGGGACTGCTGGCGCCAGTAGGTTCTAGACTAAAGAGTCCAGAACCTTCGAGACCGCGCCCTTTGATATTGCCACCCCTGTATATAAGCATGTGCAAATCGGCCGACAGTTTAGTTGGTGCTCAGCTGGCTTCAAGTGATGTTCAGTGCGACTTAGTGCAGAGCGGTAAAGTGTTTTTATGTGAAGAACAGTGTTGTGCCGTGACTGTAAGTAACAGTTTTGTGTCGTGTTTAAGACATTGCAGTGCCTCAACTTCGTGAAGTAAAGGACAGTGCAGTTCCGTCTTTTTGTGTACTTCAGTGACCGTGAGTGAATTATTGGACTGTGTAATAACAAGAACAGTGACGCTATCAGCGCATTATGTGAGTAGTAAGTAAGAATAATTAACCAAGTGTATAGTGCATTGTTAAATAAATAGTGCAGTCATAAAAACTCCGAAACTTGTGTGTGTTTAATTTTGCAATCCAAAAGAACTCTTATAAACAACGTTTATTACTGATTTTGTAATAAAACGTAACAGTATCAAATTCAAAGGTACCTACATGATTTTAATTCTAGCAGTATTGATGAGAAAAATAAATCGATTTTGTCACAGTTATTCACTATTTTGGACGGCAGATTTTTAAAATAATTGCTTATTGTGTAAAATGTGAGGCAATGAACATTTTGATTAAAAGAAGTTCAAAATTAACCCTTTATTCCACTAGTGTGACCTCCTCCTGTGCTTGTTCAAACTCTGACAGAGAACTGCGAATAGTTACAAGGGTGTCCGCTAGATGTCAGGAGAAAACGAGGGATTATTCCTGAATGTTCCGTTGTTGAGAGCTGTGAAAACCCCTTCCTGACAGCTCAATGCGAATATGAATAAGCACGGGACAGGCCACACTAATGGCGCTTCCCCTATAAAGGGTCAACTACAAATTATTTATCACATTTGAAATGAGACCATGGTTTAGTTGTTGTGGAAGAGTATCTAGATTTTATGGGAGAAAATAAGACTTGCTTTCTAAGTTCACGGTATTTGAGAGTTGTTAAAAAAGTCTATCTCATAGTCAGCTTGGATATGAAATTTCAGGATATTACAAGGGGCATAGTGTCACAGTTAGAGAATAAATAAAATCTGCTCAATATGACTGCACAACTGTAGATTTATGGTCAAGTAAAGAAACAATTAATTTTTTTTATCAGCTCAATAGCAGATGAAGAGTCCAAGCCCTGCCATATTGAGGTAGCATTACAGACCAAAGATAACTTTCTATATTTAAGTAATCTCGCATGGTATACCTAGAGTGGTGGGTTCGATTCCCACCCTGGGCAGTAGAAATTTATTTAGTGATGGGCTCATTAAATAAACTCCTTATGCCCACCCTGGCTAGAAAAGGGTGGTAACCTATAGATAACCCGTCCCGATTAGCAATAGTAGCATAAAGTGGACGTAAATAATAATAAACAAATATATTTAAGTAGTTACTCAAATGGCTTATAATACTGGAAGCCAGGCCACAAGGCCAAATAAAATTTAGTGTGATCTTGGGGTTTGAATATAGCAGCTCTAGCATAGTAATCCAGTGCTTTAACCACTGAACCACCTTTTGTCCTCCCTCTCTTTTCCTCTTATGATTTGTTCAGTTACAAAAATAAATAAATATAGCTTCTCGATTCATTCTAGGACTAGGAATTAATTCAATATACATCAAACATTCTTTTTTTTTTCCAATTTTTTATTATCACATAGTACAATGAACTTTTACAAAATATAAAGCCATTCATCAACAACATTATGAAATGAAAATAACATTATGTACACAGTGATCTTATCATATATCGAATGAAAAGATTTTCCACGGGTAAAGGTATTAAATAATCGAATGCGTTGTAATATTCCATATTCCTTAATTATGTCCAGAGGAAATGGCTTAAATAAATTAATAAATAAATAAAATTTGAACTAAATTATTATAAATTGAGGTTTCTTATATATCACAAAATAACTTCATAACTAGAATAATTAAATTAAGTAATGCTTTAATTTATGAAAAGTTTAGCAAATATCACATTTGTCTTGGGTTAACACATCTTTTTAAAATTTCACTACTCATAAATTAATTTTTATCTGGTGTAATTGATTAATTATTGCTAAACACATTTGCTATTAGTATATTTGGTAGGCTTAGAGTGATAGCAAGTCCATTGTTTATGCAATAATATAACACATATAAAATTATAAATAATAACTGAAAAAAAAAATAGATATATAAAATATATATAACAAAAATAAGAGTAATTGGTCGCGCATTACAATTGACAATTCTAATAAATTTAGAACATCCTCCAGTGATATATTTTGTGGAAATATAAATTCTCAATAATGGTAGAAAAGCTGTAAATAAAATTCATATAAGTACTGAATGTGCTCGCCAAAAAAAAAAAAAAAAAATTTCAACGCACAATTCTGAAAAACAGTTGTATCACATTACCAGAGAAAAACTATAATAGAGACACTTATTTCTCTAATATCATTCCACAATTTTCCAAATGATGGCTTGGAATTAAAACTTTTTGTCAACTGTTTAGTTCATTACCAAAATATCTGAATAGTTAAAAATAAATTTCACTTTATATCCTACCAATAATGCTAACAGAATAATAATTAGCAAGTTATCACATTTAAAAAATGAAAGCTCTCTTGAGCAGGAAATTTAATGTGGTTTGATGTAATAATAAAAAGAAAAGTAACATTGTAAAATCAAATATACAAATTTAACCTAATGACATGTATCTAGCCTTAACTGTTGAATTTCAACAGTCCTAAACTTTTCTGTGCAATCAAAATTGTATACTATACATGTGTACAATTCCTCTAAAATATTTACAGTTTATTACATTGATTTAATTAAAAAATTTACAATTTTTACATAAGAACAATTCATTAGCTTAATATCTATATCCACCTATATGTATCTATATAACAAAATATGTCTACCTTTGAATGACTATAATCCTTCTTTCACAATTGCACACACATAAACAAACATATATTTGTTAAAATATAAAAGTGTATGCAACATACTCATGCATATGAAATATAAAATATATGTAATATTTTACATAAAAATAAAATAAATATAAGTAATATTTTTATAGAAGCCAATCCAATGTCAGAACTATAGGGTGAACAAGTAAGAAGTAATTGTTTAACATCCCTTAAGAAATTAATAACTGAGGTGGAGAAAAAGGATAATAAACATTTGAAAATTATAACAACCTAAATCTAGAAATAAATAATTGATCAATTATAATATAAAGCAAGCCCTTTATCTCAAAATAAAACCTTGATAAGGATTGCAATTCATTGTACGTAAGAATAAATCAACAACAACAAAACAATAAAAATATTTAAATATAAAATTTAAAATTCAACATAATGAAATAAAAATTAAAAAAATGAGGCTGAGTCAATCAAATATTTTAAAGCAGACTTCAAAAAATAACTTAATTTAAAACTGGTCTAAGTAAGGAATACTTACAAAAACTTTTACTTGTTAACAATTTAATTCTGACAAAAAGAAGTTGGCTATCTTTAAACCAGTTAATAGCCAATTTACTCACCAACTAATTAATTCACAAGTACATATGCATGTGTGTTTGTGTATGCATACACATATGAACACATACAGACACACACATAAAACTTACAAATATGCATTTGTATATGTGTGTGTGTATGTGTGTGTGTGTGTGTGTGTGTGTGTGTGTGTAGGTACATCCTTTCTTAATTTCAAGTAAATTAAAGTAAAAATTCATACTTTAAATTATTTATATAATATTTACATAATTATTAGCAAATATGTATAATATATACAAGCACACACAGGGTCCATTTCACTTTCTGCTTGAGGAGAAAAAAATGCATTATCAATTCAAAAGCTCCCATTATTTGACACTAGGTAGCAAATTTGAAGTTATTTCATAAAATGATTTTTTTTGTTTTAAGACAGAAGAAGAAAATGGATTTTTGAATGTATTTAAGGGATTATGAATTAGTTGAGTGATATCGATCTCGACGGTAGTCTTTCCCATCTCTTCTCCAGTCATGAAATCCAGGTGAAGGAGCATACCTCTCTCTTGGATACAGATGACCAGAGCCTTCATAGTTAAATGAAGAAGGTGGGTAAGGTCCTCCACTATAATTGCCCCCAGGGCCACCACGGAATCTATCAAACATAATCCATACCTATTAGGACAGTTCTTGAAAGGAGTATTAAATAAACAAAATATCAATAGAATTATATAATATATAAAAACAAAAATTCCCAATGATTCAGAATAAACCTTCCCAAGGAAATTTCAGAACTTCTACAGCTAGAGTTGGGCAACACGTGTATCTATATCACATTTCTATACTGTCTAGATTGGAAAACAAAAACTATTAAATTAATTGCAATAATATTTCAATAGATATACAGGTTCTTTTGTGTTTCATGTAAATTGAAAAATGCGGGTTGCAAACATTTCATAGAATGTTATCTAGATAGTAGCCAAATCTGTAAGAGAATATATAAGTATGATTTAACTTTTTTTTTTTTTCAAATAATCATTCACAAATATTTGATATAGGGCATTATGTTTTTCTACTACAATTTTAGCTAACTTTTGTCAATTTGGAATTAAAACATAACATCAAAAATGATCTTTCTGAAATTCAATGTAATTATATAGTAACATGTATAATTATTTGGTGTTCTCTGATAATACAATTCTATTATTAATAAGTTAATGCTAAACATAAATAAATACTTCATTTCAAATTGTTTTCAACCACACATTAACCTATCAATGAAACAAAATTTAAACAAGAAGTCCCATAATAAATAAATTAAGCAAAATATTTGTATAAGAAAAAAAAACTGAAGAATTTATATTAATTTTTTTCAAAAAAATAATATCAGGTTTTATTTACATCTAAGCTGAGGTAAGACAAATATTAGCATATAAATTCGATAGTAAGGCTTTGATTAAAAAAAAGTAGAACGTATTTAGAAAATAATTTTTATGACTAATGTTTCACCCCAAAATTATAAATATAATAATAAAGCAATGACAAATTTAAAAATTGATTACAATAAAATATATAGAATTATTTAATAGAAACTTGAATCAATCCCATATATATATATATATATATATATATATATATATATATATATATATACAGACACACCATTTACACCTTGAATAAATTCATAAATCTAAAATTAAAGCATTTTATGTATTACTTTGTTTTTGTTTTTTTTTTTAAATGAATTGTTTAGTCCAAATGTATAAACATTTAAATATTTGTATAACTTTTTAATACATCAATAAATTAATTAAGTTGCTGATAAACACCCCATTATCTTAAAATTAAAGTAGCATTCATAAACATTACCTTCTACCATCGGGTCTACTGTTCCTGTCTCTATCCCTGAACGAATTTCTTGAATACTGATCATATCTTTCTCTATCTCTCTTGACATCATTGGAATTAGAGAACCTAAACATAATAAATAATAATGTGTTGGAACAAAACTTTTAAGATGATTCAAAAGTTTGGTAAATTTACTTTTAAGAACATACTCGTATATTCGGCAAAGGATTGAATAGTCAATTTTTTTTAAATTTATTTATGGACATCACATCATAGGTGATTTGCCCTTTCAACAATTAAAAATTGTACATAGTAAAATAACTAAAGTAAAATATTAACAATGACAAATAACAAAAGTGAAAATTTAAAAATTGTAATTTGAAAATGGTACTTTTGCTAGTGATTATCGTAATTTCCTTCAACAAACGCATACAATGCAATTAATTGTATTGTATTGTATAGTCAAATTTAAGTACAACCCATTAAAATGTTCTTTCTTTGGTACACCATAAAAAAAGACCGAAGCAACGGAGATAACATATTACTACACATTTTATTTTTTTACAACATATTCATTATAATTATTATAAAGTTCTAAGAGATTTTTTTTTCTTCGTTCAGTCCATGAGAATATTGAAAAAAACCTTCATACAAAAAATGTGTTGACTAAACAGATTTCCCGCTTTCTGAAATTATATAGATGTAATCATTTCACAATCTATTCTCTATTTCTTCCTTAGTAACAACTCTAAGTAAACAAGACTTGTAATTTAAGAAGAACATGAATTACTTAATGATATAATATCTGATATCTACAATATAGCTTATAATGACTGTGCAGGAGTATGCGGGTTGGGAGGGAGGGGGGGGTACTGAAGGCTTAAAATGAAAAATAAAAAAAATAAATAACTCTGTTAATATTCAGTCTATAGTAAAACATATAGAATAATATCTCTGAGGCCAACCTCAGCCAAAGCCAGACATCTCTAATTGGTACTAACGATAAGCAGAACGTGCTCTATTGTTTGTAAAATAAACTACTTGTAGAAGGAAGATTTGTGTTGATTCTTCATTATAGAATAATATTTGAAAAAAATAACTTCATTACAAACATTAATTACACATTTTTCTATGTGAAACATTGATATTTTTTATTTTACATTTTATCTCTTCTCTAAACCTCTGGACTGATTTAATCCATTATTATTATTATTTATTAACGTCCACTTTTTGCAACTGAGGCTAATTGGGACGGGTTATTAAAAACCTAAATAAGAATGAATCTTTAGTATTACATGAAATAGTAAAAATGTAGGGTTTAGCAGTAATCAAATAGACAATGCAGCTGCTAGAGCATTAAAAGCAAAAAAAGTATATGCATGCACATGTACACATACATGTGTGTGTGTGTGTCTCCCCGTCACTCTCTCTCTCTCTCTCTCTCTCTCTCTCTCTCTCTCTATATATATATATATATATATATATATATATATATATATATATATATATATATATATAGGGCGAATGTGGCCCCAAAAAGAGGGTCTTATTGACTCTTAATCCTAACAGGATAAGAGTAAATATTCTGTTTTGAAAATTAAACATATTTTCTCAGGAGAGAAGAGTCTGTGTTCACAAGTGAAGGAGGATTAACATTTATAATCTCCAACACTGGGCTACTGAGAATCCCCTTGTTTTCGGACAGGTTTTTGTTAAAACCGATACTGTGTAAATGCCTGGGCCAGAGTTAATGTCAATAAATTAATAAGTCCCCATTTTTAGCCAAATATATGAATTGCAATTCGTTCAAAATAATGTGCCTTTCTTACATAATGATAGTCCAATGGATGATCAAAAAAATTTAGGTTTTCGCCACAATGGTACACTACTCCATTCCAGACCAGGAATGCCTTAATCAAACATACCCAATATAAATCAGAAGGGGGGATGCAATCCCATGGGCACCAAGGTCATCCAAACAAATGAAGCAAGGCAATGGACAAGCTTCATGTGGGGATTTATGGGGGAAGAGGTTTATTCAACTGAGGCAGTATATGAAGAAGGTTTAAGATAAAAAATTCAAGATAGGATCTAACTACAAGGATTAAAACATTCAGTGTTACTGTTGGTACGATGAAAAAGCGAACCAGACTGTCTAAGAAATAACTTACATTTTGAGTTTGTTTATTATGCAATAATTGTGTTTATATAAGTACAACTTTGTTTTTGATTAAATATACTGTGTATAGTTTAAACAAATTTTCATGTTTTTCCTATAAAACAATAAGAATTCTAAAATCTATTTTAGTTTGTGAGGAAATCAAAAACACGAGACCATATTGATGAAATTAAAGACCACAAAATTTAAATTTAAAATTGTCCTCTTAAGAATTTAACCATGCTCTATATAGAACATTTTGAGGTCTACTTTCGCCACCTTAATATTTTTCAAACTAAGTGTGGTTCACATCACATTGTATATATAGAGATAGAGAGAAGCATTTAACGGACCTCATTCCTGTCATCGAGGTATGTGTATCATTGTCTATGGACTTGTCATTTGCAGAACATAGTCTCTGAAAGAGGCAGAGACTGGAATCTATTCCAAAAATAAAACAAATACATAAAACAGTTTTAATGAGTGCTTAATTTAATTAATGCTGAAGTATGTGTACCCATTCTATTACATTTTATTATGAAGAATGATGTAAGAAGCAAAATAACTTGAGACCAAAATATCCAAAGGTAATTAATTATATTTTTGGGCTCCAGGCATTCTAATATACATTTAACTGTCATGGTGTCAGGAACATTTATTATTGGTTAATAGTATTAGATAAATTGAACACTTTCCATCATTATTTATGGATATAGATATGTAATAAAATAAATATATATCAAGTTCTACAAAAACCCCCTTCTTTTTTAATTAAACACAGCCTTGTTTTTATTATTGGAACGCTTTTAAGATCAACTGATTACATGACAAACAAGAAAGAGTTAAGGGTAATACAAGTGGTAATTGTTTTTATGGTCATACCTCTGCTGGCTTGACCATCTTTCATTTGAGGAACCATGATTAGTTTCACTACTTTTGTTAGTTGATGAGTCTGATTTTCCTTTTTTCTCAGTCTCAACAGGTTTTTTATCCTTTTCTTCTTCATTTGACCTTTAAAAAACAAAAACAGAAGAGAATAAAACCAAAGACCTTAAATAAAGCGATCAAAATAACTGAAATATATATTATAATACTGTCAATTTAATGGAAAGATCAATTAGGGAATTAATAAAAAATTAATAGGGAGTTAATACAAAATTAATAATATACATACTAATAAAGGCATTAAGAATATTTTATTGTAGATAGAAGATTAAAAGAGAACAGGTATATTGTTTGAATAGTGAGGCAAGTATTTCCTAATTATAAAACATTTTAACCTGCGCTCACTTCAGGACCCAAGGGTGTTAAGGTGTAAGTCTTAATATTAATTGAATAAATTTGGAGTTATTAGTTCAATCCCCTCACGGGCATGGGGTTTATTGGTGATAAGACTCAACAAAATAAAATTCCTAGGCACATCTTCACTAGAAAATAGTAGTAACCTGGACTACAAGAAGTGGTTAGTTAACACGTTAAGGACGGCACGGGGTCAATTGACCCCGTACATAACTGTCTCCCAGGACGGGTCGGTTTTGAAGATAAATGTTCAAAAAATACTTTGACGGGTTTTGCTTTGTACTAGTAAATATAATTAAAAATAGTACGTTTATGCATTTCAAATCCAAAAAATACGTCGTATATCATTGAAAAATGCACGGGGCTTTATGACCCCGTGCCGGCCTGGAGAGTGGTATTTGGGCTCTAGTCCGGCACGGGCTCATATAGCCCCGTGTTATTTCCCGTGCTTTTCATCTGAACCACTTGTTCTATTATCTACAAGGCTTATGTAAATGACAGAACGCGTCACACCCATTTCAGTTTACTTTTTGCTGTCGTTTCGAAACATTAATCTGTATAATGAGCAAATCATGTGGCCGACAATTAGTGGATTTAGCTTTATTAAAAAAGTGTTCCGGGTGTTTCGAAAAATGAAGAAAAACATTGTCCTCTAAAGAAGCAGACAAAAAAGTTAGAACGTATTGTGAAGAGTGCAACATGAAGCCACTTTGTCAACAATGCTTCAACAACCGCCATAAATCTATGTCCTAACCATTGTGATAATGAAGAATTGTTAATTACAAAATAATTATTTTTTTATTCATCTTTTTTCTTTATTATTTTTATTTTCCAATTATTTGTTTAAACTAAACTCCTAGTTAATAGTTTGTTTTTCTCGTTTTGTAATTTTATCTTTATAAACTAATAAATTTTTATTGTAATGTGTCGTAATTTAATGTTAATTCATATTCACCCATTTTAATGTATAACAAAAATTAAAATCCTTTGTTGATCACCAAAATTATCACACAAAGGAGAAAAAAAAGTTCCCGACAAGGTGAAAAATGTAAGGTAAATATTCATTTCTAAGTCACGTAACAAAAAATTGATGAAAACACGCCCTGCGACTGCCATATATTTTTTGATGTCCAAAGAGTAAAAAAATGTTTGAATATAGCAATTTAGTTCATTTTTCAAATGGTAGTAGTGCATTAAAAAGGGACGTAAGTACGGGGTCGATTGACCCCGTGCCGTCCTTGTGGATAATTGCACCACGGGGTCAATTGACCCCGTGCCGTACTTGTGGATAGACCACATTTTTTATGTCCGTCCTGAACGTGTTAAAAAAGTAAGCATACATAATTAGAGAGCAATAAGTACAAAGAATTATTGGTAATTAGATGCATTCACTTAGAGGAATTTAAGTTAATAGTCATGACCGAATAGACCTTTACAAATCAGGCTTCATAGACCTGGACTACAATAAGTGGGTAGTCAAAAGGTTAAGTTCATATAATTAGAGAACAAGAAATACAAATTTACTGGCAATCGGATTCATTCAATTAATGGAATTTAAATTAATAAGCATGGCTGAATACAAATTAGGCTTCAAGAGTTAATTACACATTTAATTAATATATTTTATTAAAAATTAGGTTAGTCCCTATTTTATCATTTTATTAGTAAATTCCACTAATGAGACCAGATATCCATATGTTGTCCCTTTTTTATCCCCAAATAGCTAAGCATAGGCTAGCATAGCAAGAACCTTCCAAATAATGAAAATTGGGTACTTATCGGTTATCGGGAGGCGACCCATTTAAAGACAATTATTAAATCATAATTAAAAGAAAATCACTTTATTATTTAAAATAACACTTCTATAATGTATAAATGACAAAATGATAAATGGGAGTCCAGTCATATTTACTGATTCAAAACCGAGTATTGCTATTCATTGTTATTGCTATCGCTTTAGGCTGTTCATACTTGACCACCACCATTTGCCTCATCAGATAGATTGGATGACAAGGGTCCCCTAATATTTTTTAAGCACCAGAGCACTTGCCAATACTAATGTAACCAGGCAAGTTTCAAGGAAATTATTCACTTAAGGATATATAGAGAACTGGGGTTGGTTCAACATGAATAAATAAAACACTCTAATAAAAAACTATTAAATTTTTAGAGTCAGTTTATATAATGAAAAAATATTAATTTTGCAGTAAATTATGACAGATGCCTTAAAAACTAGTGCATACTATGCATATATACATATATATATATATATATATATATATATATATATATATATATATATATACAAAATTTTGAGCCGCATGATCAAAAATGCTAACTCCTTATTTTTTTCTTATTAATACTTATTCTGTGTTTCCCACTGACACGTTTCAAGCTTACTGCTCCATCTGAACGTGTCCTGTATGCGATGTAGTTCCTGCTTGCACAGCTAGACCGAATGCAGGATCTCCATAGTAAAATATATCAAAGTTAATTCTAAATTATATGAATTAGTATAACTTATTGTATAATCGAACATCCAACTGTCAGGTCACTCTGATAAAATATAGCCAAGCCAGTCAGGTTACGTATCTCAAACAGTAAAAAATAATAAGTCCTAAAAATTGACAATGGGAAATAATAATGGTTTGTTCAAAGTATAAAAGTTGAGAATACAGCATGCCCACATTACCTTTAGGACTGCCTCCAATTACTATAACTATGATTATAGTTATTGGGTACTTGAATTAGTTCGAAGCATTTTCTCCATTATGGCACTACTAAGTGGGGTTTTCAATTAATGGTATGACTCCCCTTCAGCGTAATCCTACTGTCATAGAGCTTTGTTTTGAGTGTGTCATTCAGATGAAGCGTAAATAACTAGTCGTTTTACGTTATCAAATATATTTAACTTTATAACAGAGAAAATGTTTTTTGCAGGCACTTCTTCATTAAGTTAACATGAAAAAAAGTGTTGGTGAAAGCCCTCAAACCTTAGTGATGTTTATGGAAGTGGTTTCCTCTGTTTAAAATTGGTAATTGCGGAGTGTGGGTGTGGGGCACTTAAATCAGAAATAACTACATATGTTTATTGCATACTAAGGATTAATCAAGTTATTCCTTACAATTGCTGTTCTATACATTTTCCTTCTACTTGATTATTGACAGAGTATTTGCTTTTAGCAGATTTCCCTTAAGGGAAATCAGCTATTGAGGTTGTACTCATGACGAGTTTCGGAACATTTCTTCAAATGTCCATTGATCCTACCCAGGAGATGACGAAAATGAGGTCTGTTCAAAATTATATATATATATATATATATATATATATATATATATATATATATATATATTTGTCTGTTAACGCTCTAGCGGTCGCAATTTTTGTTTGATCGTTACCAAACTCGGAATTTAATCGTTTTATGTAAAAAGGAAGATCAAGTTCGTTAATGGCTGAAATCGGACCAGTGGGAGGGGGGGTTTAGAGGAGGGATTTTTGAAAATTCGAAATATCTCCATTACTATACGTCGGATTGAAAAATTGTATAGAACCAATCTTATTGAAAATTAAATTTACTATAAATATTGTTATATACATTTATTCTCTATCTTGAATATTAACCGAGATATTTGCATTTTTATTAAATGTAACCAACGAGCTATGGTTCCCGCCAAAAGCTAGTTCGGGTGTTTCCGTAACTAATCGGCACTCGTATGGAGATTTCTCTATTCTATAACTTTACGTGGGAAATCTGCTTAGTTTATGCAGCCCCTGTGTGATGGACTTTTTGCATTTAAGCCTGTAGTAAACCCCCAATTCCTACACTTGTAAATTCCACTTTACACTATTATATCACTAAACTAAGCATCTCATGTTTGGCTTAAAGTTCAAGTCTTCTTTACTCACAGCCCTTAATAAAAGAGAAATAGAGAATAGAATATAAGCAGCCCCTCAAAGATGGACTTTTATTTTTAAAATGAATATAATAAAGGCTGATATTCTAAATATACATGTGATATGATATTCCCACACAAATGCATACTATCAACACATTTATTAATTTGTGTTCTCATTTTTGAGAATATATTAAAGTTCCTTTAAACCTTTTTGCTTCAATAATATTTTAACTTGCTGTAAAGCAACCTTTAAATTCGAAACATAGATCCTTGATGTTCCATATGCATTATTGATCATCTGCTTATTAACATTATTTACGACTGAATGCCTAAGGCAATGCTTCCCTTCAATTCTTAATGCATTAACTGTGTGAAGAAACCAAAAGATAATGCTGTAATGTCATCTTCCTTCAGATTAACGGTGCAGTACATCATTGATATATTTTCTCACCAGACAGGCCCCAGCACCAGGATGCAGGGGGAAAAGGAAATAGAATGGAAAGACTCATGCCATGGACACGTGCACGAGCCAGGGAGGGGGGGGGGGCTCGATTCTGCAGGTGTCCTTAACATGTCCAATCGGAGATTGATACCAAGCCTGGACGCCTATTATATTGAGGGTCCACAGTATCTTGTTTTAGTAACTCATTTACTATAATATGCCACTATTTGAACACATTTTGTTATGAATGACTTCTCAAGAGCATATTTATATTAGTAAATTTACAAAATCATAATTAACATGTAAAATATCTTAATTTGATTGAATACCTATTTAAAACTGGAGCAGGTTTCTTTTGACTAACTTCACTACTTTCATCATCATGTCTCCTCTTTTTACTGACACCATTCCCCTCAGACTTCAATGTCTATAAATTAAAAAAATATTGATATAAAATCCTTCCATTAATAATAAATGGTATTATTTAAAATATAATGCTGAACTGGTGTAAATGTCATAATTACAAAGTGTTGTTAAGTTATTTTGAATAATACTTCAATTGTTAAGTGAATAATACTTCATTTGTTTGCTGTGCTTTGTTGTTATGGACTTCTACTCCTGTAATTCCACTTTGGGCCTAGGAATGCAAAGTGTGTGCCAATTTAAGGTTTAAGGAATAAAGCCAACTGCCTTCTTCTCTCAAAAAGTTTTGTGCCCAATTCTTGTCAGTCCATGTTGCAATGTAATGCCAAACTGATCTTTTACTACAATATTTATAACATTGCTACTTTTTTTGTCTTTAAAAAAAAAACTTTTTTGAATTTCAAAATGGAAGCAAATAAATGGTTGTCTTCAAGGTATGTGTAAATTTTAGCAGATTTCCCTTAAGGGAAATCAGCTATTGAGGTTGTACTCATGGCGCGATTTTCGAAATTTTTCTTCAAATGTCCATCGATCCTACCCAGGAGATGACAAAAATGAGGTCCGTTCAAAACTGTATATGTGTATATATATATATATATATATATATATATATATATATATATATATATATTTGTCTGTTACCGCTCTAGCGGTCGCAATTATTATTTAATCGTTACCAAACTCGATATTTAGATGTTTTATGTAAAAAGAAAGATCAAGTTCGTTAACGGCTGAAATCGGACCAGTGGGAGGGGGGGTTTAGAGGGGAGGTTTTTTGAAAATTCGAAATATCTCCGTTACCATACGTCGGATCAAAAAATTGTATGGAACCAATCTTATTGCAAATTAAATTTACTATAAATATTGTTGTATACATTTATTCTCTATCTTCAATACTAACCGAGATATTTGCATTTTTATTAAATCTTGGCCGATAACAAACGTTTCGGCCCAAAAGCTAGTTAAGCCCTAACTGTTCGGCTCTCGTATAGAGATTTCTCTATTGTATAGCTTCACGTGGGAAATCTGCTTAGTTTACGCAGCCCCTGCGTGACGGACTTTTATAGTATGTTCACAATAGAAAGCTATTTATTTCATTAAGATGTAATGAAATTGACATTTCATTACATAAGCCCATTATAAATGGTCATATATTTTATATTCTGAGTATTCCAGCAAAGAGCACATTAAGATTATTATGTATGAATGCTTTAATGTATTGTTTTTACCTTTAAATAAGAATTATATCCAATTTGGAGTGAAGTCACCATGTGCTCTAGCATTTTCATAGATAACACCAATGGATTTTGATAATAACATTCACAGCTCTTAACGTCGGTGCACTAAGTAATAATACGGATGAATTTTGATAATTAATTCACGTTAAATGCTCTTTTTGAGCGTATTTCGATAGGCAGTTCAAAGTTCACTTCCGGATTAGCCCTATAAAAGGAGCCCCTCACGACGGATTAAGATCAGTCATATTCGGCATCCTCTCTCTGGAGGGGAGACTCTTGTTGATGAGCGACCGTTAATCCTTCAGCTTGTTCTGGCCTGCCTAGCCTGTTCTACCTCTCACGGCTAAGTCAGCACTTCTATTAAACAGCTAAGTCTTTCTATTGTAATATAGACTAAGTATAATTAAGTGTCCCCCATTATATTTTCAAAGGTGCCTTTTCATTTTGATACTTATAATTGGAGAATATTTTTATTATAAATAAATTTATATATATTTGAATTTGGACTTGAGTCGATTGTTGGTGGCCCTTCCTAAATTCTTGTTAGTGGTTTGGTTGTGGGATTTTTCATATATTACAGTTTCCACTGCTTATCGCCGCAGCCAGATCGCAACAAAGAGCACCCATGACAAGGTGAATTCAAAAAAAATTTAATAAACAAAACAATAAACGTTTGGTACTTTATTAAATATTTATAATAAAACTAATATTGTGTATTACTACTTTATGGTGCATAAATGGATGGTAGAAAACAAATGTTCAGTAAACTAAAATTTATTATTTTTATTTTCCTATCAAGTATGTGAAAGAAATTGTAGATGATAATAAATATGTATTAATCACCAAACAAAATGAAATACATCAGAATGAAAAAGTAGACATCTTTAGTCAATCGGACAATCGAACTTCTTTATCATGGAAGCAAATCAACCCCCACCGTCCCATTCATGTTAAATTAGACACTGTAATTGTAATTAGCACCAAAAAAAATAATTAAATAACTGAATTAATCAGAAATAGAAAACAATCGATAATGGTAATGGTTACCTCCTTTTCTTTGTCTTTTTCTTTTTCCTTATCCTTGTCCTTCTCTTTATCTTTTTCCTTGTCTTTTTCTGAGTGTTTTTCTTCTTTCTCAGGCTTCAACTTTTTAATTGCATGTTTATACAATTTATAAAGCTTTTTAGGATCATACTCAGTAAACTTAGAAACAAAGTACCATAAGTTACTAGAAAAACAAAAATAGGTTTGTAAATAAATTATATAAATATCCAATAGCACATTTTTTTTTAAATACATCTTTTGTCAATACATTTAGTTATTCAATACATAAAAAATATAATATAAGATGGAAACAACCCAGAGGTAAAAATCATATAGTTTTGAAACCATAATTATAAGTAATTTATTTACAATACACAATTACCTCCTCCACTGTTTGATGGTTTCAGAATCTTTGTACTCCATTAAACATTTATTTATTTGATCTCCAATCTGCACTAAGCATTGTCGAGTATGATTCACTTGCTCCTGTGGACCTAGGCTTTGGTCGGGATTATCCAATGCCTTCAAAGCTTTTTTGACTGGCCTCATTTTTTCTTTACACTTAAAATGGATGAAGTATATTTAACATTAAAATAAAATAATAATTATCTCACAGTAATAAAATCAAACTACCTGATAAATTAAATTGAAATAACACAATTCAAGAAAACAAAATACATAATAGTAATACAATCAAATTATATATATATATATATATATATATATATATATATATATATATATATATATATATATATATATATAAATGTAATAATAATATAACATCCATTAATACTTATTCATGAAAAATGTTTTATTTAAAACTGGTTCATAAAAATATAACTGGAAGTTTTAAGTGAAAACTCACCTCATTGAAAATTGCAGGCTCTAGATCACCAAGAACATCCAGTGCTCTAGGTTCACTATTTGCAGTAAAATGCATAGGGCCAGTTTCATTCTTCTTTTTCTTTTTATGAGGCTCTTTCTTTTTGATTTTCTTTTTATCTTCTGTTTCAGTATCCTCAAGCTTATTAATATCCTTGTGGTTTGTTGAATCTTGACTAAGTGAGTGGATAGACTCTACAGGGACCTCACCACCAGAGCTGTCATCTTTGTCTTCAATAATTTCTTTTGAAACAGGTTTAGTTTCCCTTTTTCTTTGCCTTTTAGTTTTCACCTGAAAATTATGAACAGAAATTATAAAGAGAAGACATTATAAGGAAAGAAAAATTCTATAATCTCAAATATATTGTCTTAAAAAAGAGAAAATAAAATACAAAATCAACTTTCCTTCTAAACTCTCAATACAAAAATAATAATAATTATAATTAAGCAATTTAATGGAAATGGGAATTTTCACTGTCACACCCAATGCTCACAAAAAGAAATGTTTAAAAATCAAAAAAGTTATTTTAAAAATGCATTCTGAACCCAATTTAGATCTGCACTTGAATCTATTATTATCATCTCTTTGTAAAAAATTACAGAATGTTTGAAAATTTAATCTGGAAAATTCATAACTTATTATAATATTGGCTAAAAAAATACATTATAATTGGATACCCTAATACCCCATTAATAAAACAAAAATAATTGAAATTGCTGTCTCAAAAAGATCATCACAAAAAAATTATATTTATCATTTATACTTCCAGAAATGAAAGCATATACTATTGCAATTTATTTCTTGGGAATACATTTCTATAAGGGATCTTTAAATAATGATATAATAATGAAAACTATAATGATAATATAACAAGAATTTAGAAAATTATAAGATAGGAGGAAAGAAATAATTAAGCTATAATAATTGATGCGAGGTTTCTGGCAATTAATCATGGTAGTACATCAGTTTCTAAAGTTTAATATTGAGGTGCTAATAGCTCCAAATAGAATTTTTCAAGTTACAGATTGATGATAAAAATTCCTTACAGGAGATCCTTGACGTTGATCAATGTTCTTCTTTAGTGCTTTAAGCAAATATTCAGCTCTGGAACTTAAATGCTTGTTCTGAGGTTTTGAGCCATCATTAGACAAAATTTTATCACTGATTCCAAAAGATGGATCCATTTTAATAGCTTCCCAAGAGCCCATGCCATATTGATAGATTCCTCGCAATAAAGCACTATCATCATTAATATCCCATAGGCAGTCGAAATTTGCAGGCTTAACCCTGTAAAGTATATAGATATAACAAGAGATATGAGATACTTACATATTACACACTAAAGATATGCTGCAATACTAAATAGCAATCATAGATTCTAGTTCATCCTACTAAATTAAGATTATGCTGGATGTACACAGTAGACCTGCTTTCCGCTATAATACGTTTTATTTTTTACAGAGTGCACTTTCAGAGCAACAGCTCTTTCTTCAGTGCCTTTTTATGAAGAGCACTAGAGAGAACTCGCTTAGAACTTAAAACAGTCGCCCGGCAACTGTGGTGCAAGCGATCTCTCTTTAGCATTCTTCAAAAAAAGGCACCGAAGAAGATGGAGCTGTTGCTCTGAAAGTGCACTCTGTCAAAAATAAAACGTACTGCAGAGGAAAACAGGCCTACACTGTGTACATACAGATTAATTTGTCCTCTACCTCCCAGCTTCCCCAGAAGAAATTAAGATTAAGCACTACAAAGAAACTCAAATTCATCATAGTTGTACCAGACATTAATACAGATAAATATATTGATTCATCAAGGATAAAAGAACAACACTAACCGGACGTCTAAAGTCCATTTACTTCTTTCTGATGCATCAACTGGAATTTCAATGTCTAGTGGCTCAAGTTCTTTTTCACATGCCAATAAACTCTTAGCATTCACAGACACACCACCCAATTTAACGGATGGACCTCGACCTCTTTTTCTTCCAGGAGTGCCTGAAAGAGTTAAGTTAAATTTGTAAAGTCGAATTACAACTAAGAAAGTAAATTAAAAAAATTAAAATAGATTGGACAAAGACTTCATGATAGCAGATGGCATACTACGCATCAACAAAATTATATTTAAAAAATCTGATGTGGACACAACATGACTTCCTTGTACTCTTATTAAATTAAATAAACAATTTTTTTGGTTGCACGCCATTTAAAATTATTTCATAAGTAAGTGATATGTGATGTTACTGCTCCAATATATCGGTACTAAGTATCACAGGCAATAATTTATAGATCTTTTTATGATAAATAAAACAGGCCCTATACAACCTTCTTGTATTCTCTAATACGTATGGAGAAATTTGAAATTTTTTATTTTTGCTCCCCTCTCCCCTCCTTAGTCAATTTTAGTCCAATGTGAAATCTAATCATATGTATATACATCACACCGAAACTAGTCAAAATGTATTCAGGGAAGATCAAAACAGATAATTATGTTATAATCTGTTTACAACAGATTACAATACTTCCTTTACTTTGTACAAGGAAGCAATAAGTGCACTTAACTTAAATATTTAAAAAAAAAAAATCAGCAAACGTCTAAGAAAATAAATAAATAAAAATAATTCTTAGCAAGTATATATTTTATTGTGGCTCAGGAAAACTTGGTCATGGTTGCAGTTCCCAAGGAGACAACAGAGAATTTATTTACTGATGGGCTCACTAAGTAAAATCCCTAGTCACTCCCTGGCTTGGAAAGGATGGTAACCTGTAGATTACCTATCCCTATTACCATATGTAGGCCACAGTGGACATTAATTTAATAACAATAATAAATATAAAATAAATTTCACAAATGGTAAATGTTATAATAATAAACATTAAGAACAGTTCTCCAATACCTGTAGATTCCTCATTGTTATCAGTTATATTTTCTTTGGTTTGATCCCCTAAAGATGCCTTACATCTTTGTTTCAACATTTCACCCAATTTTTTAAGCTCAGCCAAAGGCTTTTCCTGTAATTCTGCATCTCCTGCTATAGCATCTAGCCTCTTCAAAGGGGCAGGAAACTTTTTAAAACTCCTGATGAATCGCCGAATCTAGACCATTGCCAATAAAGAAAATAAATCAAACTTCAAAGAAAAAAATAAATTCAACTTTAAAATTTAAATTTAAAACTTAATAAATAGTTAGGGAATAGACAGGAGGTATTCCAACATTATATAAACGTTTGTGTGTGGATACATGGTGTGGGCACAAATACACATGTGTGTGTGTTCCTTTTCAAAAGGACAATGTCTATTAAACAAAGTTAAAAATTATCAAGATATCAAAGATATCAATTTATACCTCTGCATCGTTGAAGCCTTTAATTACTTCCTTGTTTGAGCCACGATTACCCTTAGGTCGTCCTCTTTTTCGAGGTTTATCTTCATCAGTGCCACCACCTTCTTCAGATGATTCATCTTCTTCACCTCTCTTACGTTTTTTCTTTTTTCCTTTTCCGTCGGCTAATAAAATGAGAGATATTAAAGGCAATTGAAATCTTATTTGGTACAATAAAATAATTAAAAGAATGCCAATTAAAGAAAATCTTGAAGGTGGGTAGAATATACTGAGTAATAACTAATTTATCACAAAATTTTCAATATAATAGAATAAATAAAAATTGAAAAACCTCAAATTTAAAATTTGTTAAATGTAAGATATTAATTATAGGCTTACACCACTATCTAGATAATCATTAATTTGCAAAACTAGATGGATTCTATATTAGTTTACAAAAAAACAAAAAATGTCTTCATTTTGGATAATAATAAATAGCTTTATTACATCCTTATAGGATAAAGAGTCTCCTAAAAAAAGTAACAAGTCATAATTCAGAGCGAAATCCATATGTAACATGAAGGTAGAACAATATATAAAACACATAATAATGTAGTACTAGAATAAAATCATAATGCAGATAAACTGAAAAATGTCTTTGAAATGAAGCATTTTATTCATCTTGTGCTCAAAGAACTTTTAGTAGGATTTGGGTATAAGTGAGCCTCTTGTCCATGGTTTTGATTGTAGACCAAGTTTATGTTCCATATAAAATGGCAATAGTAAATATAATTATTTCTAAACATATTAAACAGGCTTAACACTTAATGAAATAGAATTTTTCATGAAGAGAGCATACAACTCCTGTTGCATAAAATAAAAAGTTTTGACACTCCAAATTAAAAGGATAATCTCAATAACCTTCATAAAAATAAAGTGTATATTATACATTGTAACTGCATTGAACAAAGTGAAAAAGCATTTAAAGACAGACAAAAGGAGTGGGGTTTTATTCCCATACTTAATTCATTTATAGTGTGTATTTGCCTAGTTTCTACATTAATAAGGTTAATGGGCTATAACTAAATACATTCTATTGGGTACTTGAATTAGTTTGTAGTATTTTCTCATAGATGGGTTTTTCCAATTGATGATACGACTCCTCCTCCGCCCAATCCTACTGTCATTTGGGCTTTGTTTTTACTGGAAATCACTCAATTGAAGCATAAATAACTAATCGTTTTACTTCATCAAACATGTCGAACTTTGTACCGGATAAATGGTTTCTGCAGGAAGTTCTTCTTCATTACATTAACATGGAGAAAAGTGTTGCCAAAACTATTTTAGAGAATGTTTATTCTCCATAATGGGTCAATTCTTAGATTGCCTTCAAAGGAGAGTCGTTCTTCCGTCGTAGAATTTGCATGCTGCCAGAAAGATGGTAAAAGGCAGTGGCAAATGATGGGCAATATTTTGAATAACATATTTAAATGGTTAATCACAAAACTTTTTTATGGCTCCTCACAATTTTATTTCTTATAAACGCTGAGCGCTTTCGGGGACTAAATCCCCATCCTCAGAGCTACAAAACAATGTAACACCATAATTAGGAGTCTAAAAATCAGTTCTTAAAAATGTTTTACATAGTTAGTCATATAACAAACAGTCTATAACATTATAAAAATTTTTACAATAATAACACCTATATTCAAAAACACAATTACAATTAAAATATAACAAATTAATAATTACTATTTAAACATTAAAATAATATTATAAGCAAAATTACCGTCAGAGCGTAGGGCGATCCTATAGACTTGCTACCAGGCTAAACCCTGCCGATGCACTGAGGCCAAGGGGATCGTTCCAAGCCGCTGGGAAGGGGGCAGAGACAAGTCTGGACATGAGAGACACGTTTGTGTCAGTCTGCACATTTACATTGCCTTTATTTATGGCTTTTTCAAGTTTTATTTCAATAGCCTCCACCATGTCCAACAGATAACCCCTAACGTCACTATGAATTAATTTTATTTGGTGGTCCCCAGCATGGTGGTTGTGCTCCTTACCGTGTGCATAAAACTCTGAGCCTGCTCTCATGTGTTCCTTAGCCCTGATCCAAGTAAACATGTATGGCATAATAGTAAACATGTATTTTACCCCCCCCCCCCAGGAAGCGTGGTCGCTTTTTGATAAGGCACTATATTATAAAAAATGTGACCCTATAATTTCTTTGGAAATTTCGAATATAATAAAGATCATACTTTCGCAGGGCTACTGTCTGTTCGAAGGCAAATTTTATAAACAGAAAGGTCTTGCTATGGGAAATCCGATCAGCCCCCTATTTTTTATAATATAGTGCCTTATCAAAAAGCGACCACGCTTCCTGGGGGGGTATGTTTGAATACATGTTTACTATTATGCCATACATGTTTACTATTGTGCACAGAAAGAATTATGCCATATTTACCACTTAGGAGAACGGAATGGCCACAGTCGGGAATTTATAAGAAAAATATATGACAGGAGGGTTTCTAAAAAATTGATGAGGGAGACTTTTAGGGGTGGTGGGGAAGAGGTTAAATCCTGGGGAATATTGCCATATTTGGGCCGGCTATCTGAAATCCTGGGAAGGAAACTAAACAGGCAGGGCATTAGAATAGCCTACAGAAAGAGGGCGTCACTTCAGAATTTTGTTTCTAAAATCAAGGATGCTACTCCTCTAGGAGACAGATCAGGGGTGTACATGATGAAGTGTGATCGGATTTCCCATAGCAAGACCTTTCTGTTTATAAAATTTGCCTTCGAACAGACAGTAGCCCTGCGAAAGTATGATCTTTATTATATTCGAAATTTCCAAAGAAATTATAGGGTCACATTTTTTATAATATAGTGCCTTATCAAAAAGCGACCACGCTTCCTGGGGGGGGGGGTAAAATACATGTTTACTTGGATCAGGGCTAAGGAACACATGAGAGCAGGCTCAGAGTTTTATGCACACTGTAAGGAGCACAACCACCATGCTGGGGACCACCAGATAAAATTAATTCATAGTGACGTTAGGGGTTATCTGTTGGACATGGTGGAGGCTATTGAAATAAAACTTGAAAAAGCCATAAATAAAGGCAATGTAAATGTGCAGACTGACACAAACGCGTCTCTCATGTCCAGACTTGTCTCTGCCCCCTCCCTAGCGGCTTGGAACGATCCCCTTGGCCTCAGTGCATCGGCAGGGTTTAGCCTGGTAGCAAGTCTATAGGATCGCCCTACGCTCTGACGGTAATTTTGCTTATAATATTATTTTAATGTTTAAATAGTAATTATTAATTTGTTATATTTTAATTGTAATTGTGTTTTTGAATATAGGTGTTATTATTGTAAAAAAATTTATAATGTTATAGACTGTTTGTTATATGACTAACTATGTAAAACATTTTTAAGAACTGATTTTTAGACTCCTAATTATGGTGTTACATTGTTTTGTAGCTCTGAGGATGGGGATTTAGTCCCCGAAAGCGCTCAGCGTTTATAAGAAATAAAATTGTGAGGAGCCATAAAAAAGTTTTGTGATTAACCATTCATCACCCTCACCACCAGCTAAAAATAAATATGAACATATTTAAAACCATTTTAGTAAAATAAGGCCTCAATTTTTGAAGAAAAAAAATCCTATGAATTATTTCAAACACCCAATAATTTATTTGGAATTACTTAATTGGTGTGATAACTATAGGAATATCTTAATCAAAGAAACCCAGCTGAAATTATTACTATATTCTAATGAAAGATGAACAGCCATTATACAACAATCCAATGAAAAACACACCGTCACTTTCGGAATGGTTGAGCTGTTGAAGAGTCTTTCGACTTCTTGGGGGCAAGTAGAGGTCTTCCATTTCTTTAGCCCTTTCTTCCTCTTCTACTTTTTGTCTGTAAGTTTCAGGGATGATTTCATCCTATAAATAAAAAGAAACTCATTTATTAACACCAAACATCAATTATAACTTACTACAAGGTGCTACAGTCCGTGAAGGACCTGTGTCTCTGCCAACACCATTCCGCATAGTTTTTAACCAGACCACCTCTTGTTACAGATATCCAACCAATGACAGTCCTCTTCCAAGACATTCAGGCACCATTGCCCTTGGCCTATCTCTTTTCTTACTTAGAGATATGTTATATTTTTGTTTTTATAAATACTTCAATAAATTTACTTTGTTATACTATTACTACAATATGGTAGTTGCAACAAGCAACCAAAATGTAACCATGCTCAAATTCAATTACCTGAAATGTTTTGACTGAGCCTTATACTAACTAAAGGTTTTCTACAACAAATCAGCAACTTATTTACCCAATCTCTAGTGTCTTCATCCTGCTGTTCAGTCTCACTTTGTGTTTCTTTATCTTCTTCAAATGCAAAACTGGCGACCTTAAAAGCTGATAATAGTTCATCACCGACAGTAGCTGGCCCTTCGTCTCTAGTTTCAGCTCTTCTCAATATTTCATCTATATCACACTGAAAATTGAAAAAGAAATTAAAAAAAGAAATGATGAATGAATATTTTTATGTTAATGGAATAAATTTGATATTAAATGAAGTAGTTACATAGGAAACTAAAACAGTAGCTCAAGAGTTCTACTTACTGTGGGCTCTTCATCTCCATCCTCTTCATCTTTAAAAAGTTCTTCAGTGCCGAATTTCAGGATAGCAGTAAGCTCCTCCTTATTAAAAGGGACAGAAGAAGACGAGGATTTTTTGTCAAGTACTGTTCTTCCAGTAGTATCCATTCTTTGAATTACCAAATGGTCTAAAACCATTTTTTGTTTTGCTCTTTCAACAATATTTTCTTCAACAGAACTTTTAGTTACTAACCTATAAATATTAACCTAAGAAGAATGCTCTAATTAGTAAAACTTTCAAAGAAATATTATTCCACAAAGTAAATAATATTTTATAGACTAATACCTGATTTTTTTGACCAATTCTATGAGCTCGAGCTTGCGCTTGTAAATCATTTTGGGGATTCCAGTCAGAGTCAAAAATGATTACAGTGTCTGCAGTAGCAAGATTTATGCCCAAGCCCCCAGCACGAGTTGATAGAAGAAAACAAAAATCTGGTGAATTGTCAGCATTGAAATGATCTAGGGCTTGTTTTCTAAGTTCTCCTTTTATTGAGCCATCTAATCTTTGAAAAGGAAAGTGCCTCATCTGTAAATATTCTGCCAATATATCAAGCATTCGAACCATTTGAGAAAAAATTAACACTCTGTGACCAGTTTCCTTTAGGCGAACTAAGAGTTTATCCAGGAGTAGAAGTTTGCCAGAGCCTTTCAACAATTGCTAAACAAATAAAGATACATTACATGTAAACAGAATATTCATAGCTTGAGACCAATTAAAATGTAGGATATTAATCAATAATAAACAAGCCCTTTGGTCTTCATACACAGTTTATTTAGTTAAAATTACATCCCCACTTAGTTTAATTGGTACATAAAAACTACTTCGACATCTCCACATTTATATTATAAAATAATGTGATTGGATATGTTTATGTTTATATACAGGGTGTCCCAAGTTCCTGTGCCACCCCTCTTAAAATCTCCAATTATTTTAATACAAGGCTGAGACTTGGTGTACTATAATTGGGACCCCTGAAGAATCCTCTCAGTCCATATTCAACCTCCTAACCTCTTCCAGTACTTCTCAGCGACCATAACTTTGGAATTTCCAATGGAATGCCCTACTTTTTATGGCGGATTCTTGTAAAAAATGAAATTCTAATGGGGGGTTCAGAAATGGCACATTTTATTGAAAAATGCTGCGACGTAAAAGTTGTAGTCAACAAAATTATCTTTGGAACAAGTCTACGGGAAAGGAATGGATTCTGAAATTTAAAAAAACAATTTAACTCAAAAACATCAACATAACAAAAAAAACGCTCATAGAATTAATTTATTTAAAACTAATTACACACTAATTGTTTGTAAAAGGAATACATTTTTCCACCTGCACAGCTTCATTTAAAAAAACGGTACTGTATCTTGCAGGGAAGAATCATTGGCTCTCATTTTTTGGTAAAACATTAAATGGTACTATCTTCAACCACTTCCTAATTGTAGTGTTTTCTAAATTAAATAGAAGACATACGCCTGATGCAAAGAAATGAAATGTGACTCCAGCTTGACGGACATAAAGTGTGATGTAAAAAAAAATGGAGCCTTACCTTCCAGGGAAAAATCATCGGCCACATTTTTTTTTTAAGTATTTAAAACAAAATAACGCAAAAGTATTCTTGAATGAATCCAAAAAATGTTTACTTCAAAAAACGTTCTTACAATTAATTTATTTTAAACAAATTATTTGTAAAAGGAATACATTTTTCCACCTGCATAGTTTCATGGAAAAAATAGAAACCACTTTTTTCTTTGTAGCACAATACTTACAGCTCGTATTTACAAATGTTTGGTAATGCATCCTTCCTCATTTATGCACTTCAAAAGAATTCGAAATCCCTTTTGGCACTGTGTATTTCTACTGAAATTGAATTTATCTGGTTTTATTTTTCTTGTTTTTAATATTCTGCAACCTATTCTGGAAGAGATTTCTTTGACTCTCCCTCAAAGAAAATAATCCCCCAATGATTCTTCCCTAGAAGATACCGCACCTTTTTTTTTAACATGAAACTGTGCAGGTTGTAAAATGTATTCCTTTTACAAATTATTACTCCGTAATTAGTATAAAATAAATTAATTCTGAGAGCGTTTTTAGCTATCTTGATGTTTTTTAATTTTTTTTTTTTTTTTTTTTTTAATTTTAGAATCCATTCCTTTCCCCATAGACTTGATTCAAAGATGATTTTGTAGACTTCAACTTTTATGTCTCAGCATTTTCCAATCAAATTCACCGATATAAACTCATTTTAGAATTTGATTTTCTATAAGAATCCACCATAAAAAGTAGGGCATTCTATAGGAAATTCCAAAGTTATGGTCGCTGGAGAAGTACTGGACAAGGTTCAGGGATCCCAATTATGGCACATCAAGTCTCAACCTTTTATTAAAATAATTGTTGATTTTAAGGGGGGTGGCACCGGAAGTTGGGACACCCTGTATGTTTATATGTATATATATATATATATATATATATATATATATATATATATATATATATATATAAAAGAATATTAATTTCCATTTGTATCATAAAGTTTAAGCTGCTCCCTTAGTAACATCCCAAACAGAAAGGACATTTGTATAATATGAATTAAAATGGAAATAATTACCTTAAATAAGGCAGATAAGGAGGCTGACTTTGATAGGTACCCCCCAAAAAGGGGCAGCTTAATTTGTTTATATATATATATATATATATATATATATATATATATATATATATATATATAAAATAAATTTTGTATATATTCTATAGTAAATCTGAAAATAGGTCAAATTCAATGTCTTATTTACAATTTAATTAGTAATGTTCTTAATAAAAAAAAAATGAAAAACCTTAATTCAGCATCCCATAAAGGGCTAGGGTCTCATGGCTTTAGTAGACATGAGAAGTGATCAGCAGAAGCCAATGAACTATGAATTTGTTTTACAAAAATATTAGAACACATAATCATAAAACAAGATACAAGAATATGCTTCAAACCCCCAACCTCAAAGATAAAACCTTAGAAAAAAGTGATCATTTTAAGAAGTAAAACTCTTTAACAATCTGCCCGAATGTGTTAAACCTATTAAAACGTATTCTTTATCTAAACATAAATGAAATACCTTCATATCTGAAGGATATTTTATACTATCAAAAATGTCCAATTATTAAATAAAACAATAAAATTCTTAACATAGGAATAAACACTACTAAACCCTAAGAGAGGTTACATATATCATTGATATTAATGTAGGCTTATTAAAATCAAGGTATATAAATATTTTTTTTCAGTTTATTTTTTCAAAAATAAATAAAAACAAGTAAAACTAAACATTAGACAGCAAGGATATATACTATACGAACATGACATACCAAATAGCCTCTTCTTATTGAATTTTAGAGACTTTATAATAATGAAATTCAACATGGATTAATTGTTATGAAAAAAATAAATAGTTAAGAAATTTGGAAATGTACCTGAAGGTATTCCTCAGTTTTAGCTTCGTTTTCAAGAGGTTTTATGAGATGTGCGTGATTACAACACTTTTTAAGCTCTATGACTATGTTTATAAAGGTGCTTGGGGATCCTTTGACTCCTTTACGAAGGGCTGAATAATTTTTTGACAATATCCATCTATAATACTGCTTCTGAACAGATGTCATCTCAACACGTAAAATTTGTTCCACCTGAAATAAATAATATATTCAATTCTATAAGTAATCAATTAAATAGCAATAGATAAAAAGTAAATATCATGCTAGCTATTTGTTATTAAAATGCAAATAGTATTTTAACAGCAAATAGTTCAAAATGAACCCAGTTCCCTAATATTCTGGATGTCTTCCATTGTCATAAATGACATTTACGCTAAATTTAATATGGTATTCACTTCTAATTTGTTATAAGTCAGCATGATTCCAGGGTTCAGCATTTACATTTACAACATTTAGGATACATTTTGAGATAAAAGAACAAATTTATTTTTAAATCTCAATAGCTCATAAAAAATAAAAGTGCAGTTTAGAAAAAAAACAACTGCAATGCTATTCATACAGTATTCAGATAGTTCAACTTCAAAAGCACAAGATAAAAAGATATAGTCTTCCTGCATACATGTTTATTACTTCACTGAGTAGCCTTCAAGCCTATATTGTAAAATAAAGGAGACAAAACAGCCTACCAAGAAAAACAATCTATATTGGGAGAAAATATATCAGCCTAAGCCCATCCCATTCTCGACAGTATTTCTTGATTTTCTCCTATGTTGTCAGGTTTGTTTTGTCTTTTTAACTGTACGATATAAGCCTGTAGGTGCCACTCAGTTGTTGAAACTAGTAGCCAATAAAAACATGTAGGGAAATTACATATTTCTTTACCTTAATGGCTCAATCTATCACTTCCATTAAAGAGTAAAAATATTTACATTAATAATTAGAATCTATTTAAAAAAAATGGCTATCTGCAAGAATAATTAATAGTATGAAAAGAAATAAATAAGAAATATAACTATTAATAACAAATATTGAAGTCAAATACTTAAGAAATTCATTTTAACAGATATCTCTTACCAATAAGTAATTTTCATTTTATCCCCAGATAGATGCTGGAAATTTACTGGCCACCGAGAGCTCTTGTGCCTGGTACAAATAGGAAAAATACCTGCAAAATATAGAAAAGAAAATGGTTGCCTGGAAATCAGGCGAACGAATCTTTTTGGTTTGATAAGAAGCAGAAAAACTACTAACACAAGTCTACTCCTTATCGAATTTGAAATGACATCAGTACCTTCATTTAGGGACTTCAAATACATGTATTTAGTAGCGTTATAAAACTTAGGACAATATCTATAATGCAAACAATTACGTTTTTTTGATCCTGGTATAAAATTTGGAAGGAAACTTGAATTTTTACAGAATCAGCACTCCATATGGAGAATAATTTCTTGCAGCTCTGCTTTTAGATTTTATCTGATTTCATCATTTTTTAAATATTTCCTTTTAAGACCTTCTCAACTTTAAATTATTATTATGCTTATGAGTGAAAATAGAGATAATATAATCTGTTAAGGGACACTCAACTTATTTAAGGAACTAATTTTGAGAGTAATAAAGACTAATTAGCAAGTTATTTAAAAAAACAACCAATTTTTTTGGTTAATCCGAGAAATAACTAACAAAGAGGGGGAAAAATGAACTCAAGTGTCTATTCAAATGTATTGAAAAGTTGAAAGAAGCAGTCACTCAACGAATAATACAAACATGAGATACCAAGAGAGACACTATCAACTAATATGTTATTCCTAAGTCAATTCGATACCACAAGCACTCTTATTAGTAAACGTTTTGCTAGAAATAGACATTCGTTATTGATAACTAATATTTAAATGAGGGGAAGGGGCTGACAGTAGACATTTTTATCTACTACATCCTTCATTCAAAAGTTCAATGTAACATAGTTTTCATTCATTCAAGTGCTTAAATATAAAGCTCTCCCTTCAATACACTATCCCACGATTAAAAATCCAAGTTACTGCCTTATTTAATTATGTCAATTCATCCATCAGATTTTAAATGCAATATATTTTATTGAAGGTAAACTTCATATATGAACATAGATATTACCTAACATATTCTAATTTTAACATTTAAATCCCTGTAGAAAACAAAACATCTTAGTCTACAAAAAAATACTTCTCACTATATCTTGTATTTTATGTAGTTAATATCAAAAACTTTCAAGAGCCCCACCCCCACTTTTATTTTTATTTTGTTTAATCTGCTTACCTTATTAATTAACACTCTGATACTAATATACACATCATTTAAAGATAACAATGATGGAAACTATAAATATTGAAATATTTGGCCTAGTTAAGGATCATTACAAAACTAATGCATTCAAATTTGGAAATGATAATTAATTGTTGGGAAACTATAATCAGGACAATTGTTCATATTAGACAAGGAAATTCATCTATACTTCCCCAATGGAATTTTTAAACAAAGTCTGTATAATTTAAATTCTATGAATTCTGAAAATGCTGTAGGTGAAATACTACATTGCCTCAAAAAGTTTAATACAGACAATGAAAGGATTATAGAGAATATTGAAAAAAATGTTCGGGGCTGATAAGAGATATTTAAGCTTTGACAATTAAAAAATTAGAATATGAACTTAGCTACAAGTGAAAACTTAGCATTGGATGTGTTAAAGACAGATGCAAAAATATCATTATAATATGAATAATGAGAAAAAAAGTATTAAACCCAATCAAAATGATCCTGACATATTAATTCCAAAATTGAGTTATTTACAAAAGACAATAAATGAGGTGAGGACTAAGTTTAAAACAAGGTGGAAGATAAAATGAGAAAGTTATGACCAATTACAAAACTTAATACATATTAAACAAAAGCAATTTTTCATAGCTAAACCTGATTTTTATTTGATTTGATTGTTTACTTAATCAGTTCAGGAAAGAAAAAGTAACTAACAATAACATTCTCGAGACAGATAGCAAGTGGTAAATATGCATCTCTAATAAAATAATAGTCAGCATTATATTATAGCATATACATACATATAACAGGTTTAATAAAAATTAAAACCTTGGTTCACAATTTAGTTCATTTGTTAAATTTGAAAGGAAAAACCTTTGCAAAGATTTTCTTTAAAAGAGTAAGCTTTACCATGATATGCAATTATCTAAGAGGTCATTAGTAAAATGATTTTCATATGGCAGATATGTTCAAACTTCTCTGAAACTTGAAGATATAATTTATTATTTCTCCATGCAAATATATTTTTCACAGAATTTAAATGTATAAGTTCTTTAAAATGTTCAGTATTATATATTTATAGGTGAAATCATTATTTTATTTCAAAAGTATCTATTTAATATTAATTCCGATAAAGCTTTGAAACAACAAGATGACATGTTGATAGCTATGTACATCCATTACACTTTCTGATCCTGACTTCAGAAGAATAAACGAATTAGGTTAGTTTAAAAAATTATGAAAAACGAGAGGCAAAGGCAACCTAAAAAATTGTAAAAAAAAAATATTCGGACTTCTTACCACAACATGAAAGAGATAACCCCTCAGATTTTGGCCATTCAGAGCTCTCGGGCACCGTAGTAATTAACCAGCTTTCATCTGCAAAGAAAAAAGAATGTTGCCAGGTAGCCTAAGGAAGTCAAAAAGCCTGGCCTGGATTCCCATAAAAATAGTATAGCAATGAATTGTTAAAAAAAAAAAATAAATAAATAAAAAAATAAAAAAAAATTAATTAACTAATAATTGCAATAAAGACTTAGCTATGATAACAATAATCAAGCACCACAGTGGAAAGGTTTCACTCACCAGACACTGATAAACGTTTCGAATATCATTAATATGTCACTCAAAAATAAATCAATAAATTATGGGATATGCCGTTATCACACAATCTTTGGGTTTGGGTGCATTTCAGTAGATTAACTTCAGATTCTTAATTCAATTACCAACCCATCTCACTAATTCTGAAGTGAAATTTAAATGAATTCAAGAAATTGGTTTAAAGTTAGATGCATCTTGAATCCTGCATCAGTAATTCTTTAATAATTCAGTGTGATGTTAAATGATCTATTTACGACAAAAACCAGGCCACAATGAATAAAAATAATAACATAAAGACAACCTATTATTTATTGTAGGTACCATATACCCAAACAGCAGCATACCTGCTCCCATCATCACTAGATTAAACAATATAATACAGGAAAAATGATGTGGTAAAAATGATATAAGACTCCAAAAGGGATTTGTAACCTAAGCATCTCTAAACACAACACTATTTAGAATTACTTAAGTAAAATGCATGAAGTTATTTATTCAATTCATAAAAATGTAAATTGTAAGTATAAATAAAGCATACTCAACTATATATATATATATATATATATATATATATATATATATATTTCTTTTTCAATCAAAATGCAAGGAAATATTAATAAAATGTAATAACATTAAATACGTTGCCCCCACAAAAAAAATGTGCAATCTTAGATGGGTTTGAGTTTATTATTATGATATTTTATTATATTGTAACAAGCTATTTTATATAAGTTAAATAAATTCTTAATAAAAAGAATTTATTAAAGTGGATAATGCATTTTCTCTTGTTTATGGTGACACATAACACAAGTGTTAATTGTTTTCTACAATTAACACTGCACCTATTATTCAAAAATAATTTAGTGCACCACTTTTTTTTTTGAGGCACAATCTATATGAAATAACATATAATAACCTTTGCTGGTAATGACTTTTCAACATCTTTTTTAACTCTCCTAAGAATGAAAGGCTCTAACTGGCGATGGAGTTTTGTATAGCCTTTGTTGGCACTGTTATCATGCTCCTTTTCAAATTCTTCCCAATTGTTGAACCTAAAATCATGGAAAACTATTAATAAACAAATTAAAAATATTTGTTGACAAGAGAGATATAACAAATTTATTTTTTATTAAAATGAATGTTGAACTGGAGAAATTGCGCAGCACTATTTATATACTCAATAACACAACTTATAGTTCAGTTAAACTAGACAAGAACAGCAACTAAATATAGGAGTTTTACTTTCACCAGTCATTATAATTTTGCAAATATTTCTTTCTAATACTAATTAATTTTATTGATAGGTGTTAAAATTAAAAAAAGAACACAGTAGTATTCTTTCTGTAATATTATTTTCAATTACAACATTAAAACCTCTAAATATGTAAAAAATAAATAATCAAAAGCTCACTTTATACGCATGTGCACACATATGTGTGTGTGTAAGAGAATAAATTATTTTTAGCCAAGCCGGGTAAAATACATTTGTTCTTATGGCTTAAAACAATTGAGGAACATATATCTCATTTATGGACCAATGCTGTAACTATAAATATTTATATATTATATATAAGTAAGAAAATTACTTGTTAGGCATAATGAAATGAAGAAGGGCCCAAAGTTCTTTCAGACTATTTTGTAATGGAGTTCCAGTTATTAGTAAACGATGGTTGGTATCGAATTCCTTTAAAGTTTTGTACAACAAGGAGTCATCATTTTTCAGCCTATGAGCCTCATCAACCATAAGAATGGCCCAGCTAAAACTTCCCAAAAATGCTTTATCTTTCAAAACTATCTCATAAGTAGTCAATATTGCATTGAATTTTAATCTTTTAGACCCTGCAAACCACCACTCATGATTTCTGATCTGTAAATAAAACAGAATAACAATTTATTTGTAACTCAGGAGTAAATAAATGGTAGTTAAAATACAAAAATGTAGGCATACATGCTATAAATAATTTAACTTAAGGGTTATGTTTTGGAGAAAAATAAGGGGTTTTATTAAAAAATGGAGGAGTTATGTGGCCTTATAGATGTACAAGATATTCTTAAAATCCTGTTGGTAGCATTGGATTCCTTTAGAAGGAAAATTGATGTCTTGCTGTACTGTTTAGTTCTATACCACCAATGTTTTCTATTGTAGCTATTTTTATATTTTAACAACAGCATTCTATTTTGTTGACAAACATCTCTCAAAACACATGCGAAACTCTTCCTCTTTTCAAATATCCCAGGTTGTAAATGATGCCATCCTATAAAGAGAGGCAGCATGTCTTGGACATCAAATCCTTATCTTTATTCCACAATACTCTTTCAAGGTTATTTAAAGGTCTAAAATTGATTTCCAAATTAATTACTGCTTAGTTATATATCTTACTAAATTATTGTTAGCTACTTTATAATGTTTTAAGGACAAAATATGACATATTTGCATACATACATATGCAGGGATTTCCCTACAGATACATAACATTTTTAATTAAGTAGGTTACTAAGAGGGGCTAAAGAAGAAAAAATCCAATTCCAGGAAACATTTTCTTGAAATTTTCAGGTTGAATGGGTTGGGGGTTGAAAACTAAAAACGTTTTAATCAATTGAGATATTAATGAAAAACGAGAACACATCACTCAAATATAGGATACTTACAATATCACGGGAAGTTATATCACCAATATAAGTCACAACATTCATTTCAGGAGCCCAGAGACAGAATTCTCTTTGCCAAGATGTCATTGTAGACAAAGGAACAACAATTAAATATGGTCCATAAAGCTGATGAGTGTGAAACAAGTAATATAATGAACATATGGTCTGAAAGAGAAGGATACATATTTAATGATATAAAACAATAGATTAACGATAATTAAACATTAAAAAGTAGTAAAAAGTCAACAATCAAACAAGGAAAATTTCACACCTCAAGCTTAGTCCTTGCACTATACCTCTGTCTCTTTTGTGATTTTTCTCTTACTCCAGGCCTTTGACTATGATACTGATCTGATATGCCTCTTCATTAACTTATAACAGCTAAATGATGGTTTAGACAGGCTTAAAGTTGCTGGAGTAATCACAGTCATAGTGAATATGTAGCAAGCTTATCAAATTGTTGAGGTGATACTGGAAGGGACTTAAAAGCACAAAACCTGATTTGGTGTCTGATGATTTTGATCTTACAACGGCTAAAGACAATGAGACTCATTAACACCATTACTTTTTAAACTCACCCTGGAAGTAGCAATCCAAAAAATTAAAAACAAACCTGGTGTTACTACATACAAAGGGGTGACAGAGTACATGTACTTGCTGATAATATATAAATCAGAGATACAATTTTCGTGGCATTAGCTGATTCTCTAGAAGATACTGCATGAAAGATGGAAGATCTATGACTTACACTATATATGAAAAATACTAAGCACATCAAATGTTTAGACAGACCAGGGACTGTTATAGTCTAATAAAATTCGATGAGGTTACACTACTAAGTTGTAGTATGTTTAAATACCTGGGAGGAATGCTCATAGAGATTAACAGTGTGGATATAGATATAAACCAGAATGGTCACAGGAAATAGATTCTTTTATACTCTATAAAAGACTTTTAAAGTCACATCAGAAAGGCAAATGTGGAACAATGCAACACAGTCATGAGACCAACAGTTATATATGACAGTGAAACAAGGATTATTACTTAGAAGAATAGGAGAGCCCTGCGAGAGAAGAACCTTAAAAAAACATATTTGGAGAAGTGAGAGAATCACAGATAGGGGATCAGGGGAACTTAAACTGATTGGCTTGTATGGTAATACGAATAGCTTTTTAAGTGCTATCATGAAAGGCAGATTGTGGCCAGGAAATAGACCTTAAAACTAAAAGTAAATGTTGTACAGTGCAGCAGGTGGAGTGAGGAACAAGGACAGGGATCTAAACCTCACCTCCCACTGGTCCGATTTCAGCCATTAACGAACTTGATTTTTAGTTTTACATAAAACGTTTAAGTATCAAGTTTTGTAACAATCAAACAAAAATTATGACTGCTAGAGTGGTAATAGACACACACACGCACACATATATGTGTGTATATATATCATTTTGAACGGACCTCATTTTCATCACCTCCTAGGTAGGATCGATAGACATTTTTGGAAAATTTCAAAATTCACATCATAAGCACGACCTCAGTAGCTGATTTCCATGGAGATAAAACTGCAATAATCTTGTATTACTGCTGCACAGCCTATAGCACATATTATAAGTTACAGCTGTCTTCCCATCAGCCTCTGATCAGAAAAATTGTGAAGGAAGCTACTAATTCTCACTTGCACTTGGACAACAGTAGACCTCATGCAATCATTTTTTGTCTTCATCTGGTGTTAAAGAATTCAGGCATCATACGATCAATTTTTTTCACTCCATATTCCATTAGTTCTTTACAAAGCCAGTTTGGTACAGTTTGTAGTTTATGAGAAGCACGCCTCAATCTTTATTACTTTATGCCTCAGAATAAATTTGTATTTTCAGTACAAGTCCATACTTGACCAATTGCTGGGCAAGCACTTTATCAGTATATATGAAAATTAAATGTTCTACTTAAATAAATTGTTTTCCACTCTCTCAATCAAGAGAAAGAAAAACCAAAACTTCTTGCTTTGTTTTTAATCAAGAAAAAAAAAATAACCTCAACTTTCAATCTATTCTGAATACAGACTTCTTCAGAATACTTTCGTTGTTATTAACGAAAGTCAAGCAGAACCATTGACATTATAATTATTTTAATAACTGGATTTATGTATATATGTATATGTATATATATATATATATATATATATATATATATATATATATATATAGTTTATTAATTAACAAATAATATGGTAATACTAATACAAATAAGCTTAATTATTAATTAATATGTGTTCTGAATTTTTGTTACATTGGTAGAAAAAGATCATAAGAGCTTATCATGGTTTAAATTTAGTAATGTGGCAAAAAAAAAAAATACCTGTATAGTCTTTCCAAGCCCCATTTCATCAGCAAGAATAACTGAATTTTCTTTACACCATGAATGAACTAGCCAGTTCAAACCACTTATTTGATAGTCTCTTAGTACTAAAACCTGAAACAAGATCTTCCTGTGATTTTATTCCTAAATACTATGTATAAGTCAACAAAACATTATGTATTACTGATTTATAAAACCAATGTTATCATGATAGTTACATGTAACTATTATGCAATGCATTTACCTACTTTTTAAGCCATTGCTGATTTTGATGCTCGAACATCAACCAATTAACAAGAAAAAAAAACAGTATGTATTAAAAGAGCAGCACTTGATCTGCGTTAATATAATTAAATATCCAAATTATTTTATAAACAGAATACTTATTTCACTATCACTATCATATTAATCCTTTCTTACCTGGTCTCCTCCCATGTATGATGGCTGATCTTCAATTTTTGTAAACTTAGGTCTAGTTTTCAGAACCCGGCAAAGTTTACTAGGTGTTCTCTTAGAGTCTTCTCTTTCTCGAAATTCTTTTATTTTTTTAGGCCATTTCTTTTCAATTAATGTAGAATCTTCCCAAGTAGCTTCCGAGTAAGGTAAAGATTCCCACTTAACAAAATACTCAATTTGACCATCAGTCTTGGATAGGGCTTAAAAAACAAAACAGAAAAGAAAATATATTAAAAATGGATCTAAAAAAAAAAGTATTATTTGCTGGAAGTTAGCTGCTGATTTTAAATGAGTTAAAGGCTGTTTGGGTATCGGCTACAGAAGCAGTCAGTCAATCAGAGAGTGTGATTTTTATGAGTAGAGTTTCAGTTTGACATCTTTGGTATCCTCCTTCAGAGCAATATAGTTACATAAGAGAGCAGGCAACCTCACATTACGATTGTCATGTCTTAAAGTATGACCATTGTCCCGTGAGATTGTGTCTCCCTGCTCTCTTGTGAAACAATATTTTGCTGAAGAATACATAAAAATTACACTCATTTTGATTGGTTCAGTACTTATGTAGCCAATGCCCAACTATCCTCTATGTCATTTCAATTTTTTTTCAGTATAAATAAAGGGATAATGCTATAATATAAATTGATTTTGGGATCACAAGACCACCATATATATACTGTATGTTACTAGGGAATGTAAATGACATATATTGAAAAAAAAAGTTGATTTTATTAATTGTTTTTAGCATTTTGCTTAGTTGGAGAGGCGTACTGCCTTATCTGTTCCTTGGGTCTACCACCCTGATGAGCACTGGTAGAAGAATGTACAGTGAACATTGTTTATAATGACCCTTAAGAGTGAAAGTCAGCAGAGGAAATGCATTCTGTGGTTCATTTATAGGTGTAATACAGCATATATAACAAAAGCTACAATGCCAATTTACCTATGCTTAGTGTAGGTCCTTGAGTCCTCAGGTTAGCTTATTTTTTTTTTCAAATATAACAGCTGATTTTGAAAATGAAGTATATAATCAAAATTAGAACATGAATTCCAGGTCTAGACTCAATGCTAGATTTAAATACAATACAATTATATATAATTCCTTTTTAGCTACATTTATAATAAACACTGCTACTTTCGGTTCATTATTTACAACAAACAACAACAAAACTATGAATGTGTGTGTACACTCACCCACGCGCACACACAAATTCTGGTTTTCTAATCTAATTTTTTTGTTGATGGTTAGGTTAGTTAAAATCCCGATCTTAAAATTTTCCCTTTTTCCCTTTTTGTTCTTTATAACAGATGAAACCTAAAATCTTGAACCCTGAATAGTATTGAAAAATAGGGGCTTATTTCCATACCTATTACTCTTTCAACCCTGTTGTAACTTTTTAGCAGTTCCTGTTGAAGTTCTAATTGACACTCAAAATAATCAATGTCTTCAGGAGTTGTATGTTCCTTCCAAAATCTTATTTCTTCTTCTCTTTTTACAAAATTCTCTAATTTTTTAACACCTTTCACCTATAGATTAAGATGCCAAATTAATTAATTCCATTTTCATTAATATTAATTATTACCAATAAATATGAAGTAAATAGTAAAAGTAAATATAAGTATTTGTAGAATAAAAACCTTTTGTTCCTTTAATGATTGATCTGACTCCCAGGTATTGTGAATATGAGACCAGCCCTTCCATTTAATCAAATATTGTATTTCAAGTTCTGATTTATCCAATAATTCAGCATTTGCATTAGGGTCGCCATTTTCTTCTATGGCATATATAGTAGTCTGATTACCAACAACTGAAAAAAATAGAAAAATCAAATTTCAATTACTAATACAAAAAAATTAAGTAAAAAACTCATTAATCACGATTTAAATTAAAATGTATTAGTCTAATTAAAAACTATATTAGCAGGGACCATTAAGTGGAAGAGAGGGAAAAGTTGTGGGTACTCTACAAAAATGGAAATAATAATTGGGTATCGGCAATTGGCCAAAGTGATCAATTAAGGTAGATATGTTGGGGCCACCTAAGGATGTTACAAATAGAAAAACAGTTCTGCCAATGTTTTGGAAGATATTTCCTTCTCTTCCCAAGGCCTAAACCATTTCCAAATACATTTAAAACAATAAATTATTGTGATTCATATTTTAAAAAATAATTTTAACATCCTTTGGTGACCTCAGCAAATCTATCTTAAAAAATACGAAATGTATATGTAGAAGTAGAATGATATCAATGGCAGTAACATGAATACCAGTTTCAGTGCAACTTCACTGTCCTTACAAGAACAATGAAAAGGTGTTGAACACTTCTTATACTTATTATGCAATATATAACTCACTTTGTTTCACATTACCTGGTTTAACCCTTTAACAGCTAAGGAGGCGGCGGGCAGAGAGTTGCAGCCAGTAGCTGGGGAGGGCCAGCCGGCTATCACCCTCCCAAGCTAAGGCCACTCTCCGCAGCTGCCTCCTTCAATACCTCACTCCCTTTTCCGACTATTTCTTAATGTTTTATTTTCTTTGTATGATTCTATAATACCTATATCATTATTTCAATAAATTAAAATGCTATTGTAATGAAAGATTAAGTGATTTATGAAGGAAATAATGAACATGATTGTATTGATTTTATTATCTTATATATCATTTTTTTATTTGAAGTAATATTTTACCATTTTTTTTAATTTGAAGATATATTTTAATTATTTACCAATATACAATAGCAGGTAGAAAAGGGGTGGGTTGGGTTTCCCTCCTTGGAAAACCCAAAGATTCCACAGTTACGGGGTCGGAACAAATATTTCCCCAATAGAGACACCCCTGCAGCTTAGCAGCCGCTAGAAATATTTATCAACTCTCCGAGAATCCACTAGGATGTACCACAGTCGGGACGAGTTATATCTTCTGGAGCTGGGAGCGGTAAAACAGTGGGAAAATGGTGACGAGATATCTCGTCCTGCACGAGGGGGTAGTGGGCAGGCGGGGATGAGTTATCTCGTCTGGAGCTGGTGGGGTTCATCTCCCTCCGACAAGATATCTCGTCTGGAGCTGTCAAAGGGTTAACTAAACATTGTTGAAAATCCATATATTTACGATTAATGAACATTCTCATTGAATTAATTACTTACTGGTAATATACAAATTATTATTTCATACTATTAAGAAAATATAAATAAAAAAGAAATGTTTAAACCATTTTCCATCTAAACTTGAAAAATAAATTACTTCTTTATTTTTTTTAAATTGATGGCAGGGGTTCTGTAATGGTAAGTACATTAACACTTTTTTAGGAATTTTATTTTGTATTTTTAGAAGCAGTTAAAGGTTTTAGAGTAATATCAGTTGTTTTGCTCCCGTGAGAAACGTACTTTTAAAAAAAAAAAAATGTTGGAATTTTTGTAGAGAATTTATTAAATTTATTTTTATTAGTAAAGATTTAAACCCCCTAAAGAGGAGGCACATTAAGCACAAAAATGTAAGGATAAATACAATAAAGAGATTTAAAGGTGAAGAAAAGTTTTTATAAACTAATCCTGTTGTATAGTCAGATCAAAATAGCTCAGAGAAGAATATTTTAATTTTTTTTTTTAATTTTGTAAAAAAAAAAACTTCAAACTATTCAAAATTTCAAATAATCTTTATTAAATTTTTCTTTACTTTGAAGAATGAATAAACAATAATTTGTTCTTTATGAATGATGAATAAATCACATTTCTTAAAAAAATTGTATTTATCATTCAAAATCAATTATGCACGCACTCCTAATAAGGTGACCCCATAAGAGGGGTCCTTGAACAGCTGGTGTTACTAAAATAATACACTATCTAATATCTAATGGTACAGATCAAAACAGATATTCATGGAATACCTATGAGAGAGCAATAGTTCAAACCAGAATGCAGCTGGAGTTTGCTTAATCTGTAGATATCATCTATTAATGCCATTTAGACACATCTATGGACATGACTATTCTTTCTTGCTAATGGTGGGACCTTTAATAGTACATTAAGACAAGACAATAGTCATTAAAATGGATATTATAAAGCATCATTCACTAATGAATCACTCCCTTAAGTTTTGATGGGGCTCTCTGCGCAAGAGTTCCACTTGAGTGATTAAGTTAAGGACATAATCCTAAAGAGGCTATTAACGATAGCAAAACAGTAGCTTTTAATAAAGTGGTGTGAATGAAGATAGTGTTATCTTCTGCCAGTACCTATTCAATATTAAAAAGAGTTGACTAGATTACAAAAATCAAATAAAAATGAGATTTATTACCTCCTTTTTTACCAATCCTCTGAGCCAGAACTTTTTCAATTGTTTCAGATGTATCAGGAGGCACAGGTTCAGGAGGGTCCTGCTCCATCTCCACAAGTTCATCAGAATCAGTTTTTTCATCTTCACTTTCTTCTTTGTAACTAACTGATGGACCTCGTCTGGATTTTGTTCTGTGAAGCATTTAATATTTATTGGTGATTTTTATTTCTTTAAATATAAACAAAATAGTTCAATCCCTCCAAATATCTACCAAGGAATTAAAAATGAAAAATGGCTCCATAGATGTGCTCAGTATATAAAAAATGACATTCTATATTTAAAAGAAAAATATCTAAATTGAAATGTGTTGTATAGTAAATAACTAAGATCTCACTAGTGCAGATACTATTGGTAATCCCTGCACAATTATAACTGAAAAAAAATAATATAAATTAACCTTCTGCTTTTATCTTCATCAGAGACATAACTGGACTCTGAAGTGTCTGAGTATGTTCTTTGTCGAATTCGTGTTCTCGGCCTCTTGCTACTTTTTGGAGGAGGTTTCCGTCTACCACCAGGAGGTTTACTGGGGGGTGGTTTTTTGGATTCCTTGTCAGTTTCACTGTCATAGGAAGTATCTGAATTCCAACTATAATAAATAATAAAAATATACAATCATAAATATAAATATCTACGTATTTATACATGCTATAAAACTTTAGATAATAATGTAAATGGAATATGAGTTCCAACTTTAAATGGTTCATCTTTAAACTGAAAATATATGGAACCATTTAGTAAAAAAAAAAACTAATTCTTCAACTATATGGTTGGCAACTAATTAATAGTGGATTAGAATAGTAATGACTTTAAAAAATTGTGCTCTTTCTAAACTTATTGAAAACTAGATCCCTTTATTGCTGTTGAATGCTTCCTTTATAGTCCCATGAAAAATATTGTAACGATCTGATAATTAGTTCAGTATTCACATTCTGTTTGAAATGGAAGCAGAAAGTGTGCATTTTCATCATATTAACATTTTAAACAGCTTGAGTAAACAAAAAAACTTGATATGTAGATCAACTCAAGAAAATTCACTTGCTAGTCTCAGATTTGTTTATCAAATATAATGAAAATAAGACATTTAAAAAATAATTGATAAATAGAAATGAAAAATGAGTGATTTGAAATAATGTGAAAAGGATCATAGAGCAAGGAAAAGAAACAATGCTCAAAGCCAATATTCATCAACAAAAAGTTTTATTTTCAGTTTGGCTGAATTAGTATACAAGAGCATAGTCCCATTTTGAAATTTTATTGGACATCCAGATCATCATTTCAGATGTGCACATTTTACAATTAGCCATACTGAAACATTCAATTAAAAAACGTTTTCCATAGCATCCAATCACAATACAAGGCCACACATTCATCCTAGTCTTCCGAGCAAAAATTATTGGAGCTTGGATGAGATATGTTGCCACATCCGCTGTACAGTCCAGCCATTGCTCCTTCTGATTACTATTTTTTTCATTTTTTGCAGAACTTTTTGAAATTCACCAATGGCAATGATATTAAACACATACTTAGATCAGTTTTTCAGAGCTAAAGATAAAAAGTTTTATAAACGTAAGATCATGATGCTGCCGGAAAGATATCAATGGTCCTTGATTAAAAATGTGCAAGGAATTATAGATTGAATAAATCCCATTGTCTAATAAATTGTTTCTTCTATTTTCAAAAAAAAAAAAAAAAAAAAAAAAAAAATCTACAATTACTAAGTTGCAAACCTTATTTAACTTTTGGGTTGTTGTTGGAAAAGTTGCCTAAATTATGCTCAGTGGATACAAAACATACCCAACAGTAGTCTGTAATCATCAAGAAATATATATATATATATATATAAACTAGGATTGAGCGGCCAGGAAGGGGGTTTCTCGTCTCCAGATGACGAAACGTTACAGGAATAACTTCCCATTTTCTCCTGACATCTAGCGGACAGTCTTGTAACTATTCGCAGTTCTCTAAGTCAGAGTTTGAATGAGCATGGGAGGAGACCACGCTAGCATCCCTTGCCTTGTAAAGGGTTAATCTTCAAAATAATATGAATGGGCCATTTTATATCAAAATTTAATAGTTTGCTCAACAGGTGGGCATCAACTACTGATTTACTTAAACAAAAAGAACAAGTATATGTTGGTACTAATAGTAATGTTTTGGTATTTTCCTTCTTCAGAGCTACAATAATGGACAAATTATATAACATTCTTTATGGAAAAAGTTAATTACTGTTAAATTGTTAATGGTGTAATAGTGAACAATGAAATTACTACAAAATATGAAATTCAATTAAAGTAAAACAGTAATAAAAAAGAAGATGCCCATCAAAATGTCTACCTTTATCTAGGACCTATCCCAGTGTTCGAATATCTATACACGCATTGTCTTTTCTAAATTACAGTTTATGTTATACAAGAGGCAATAATGATTTTGCTCTCCGTTTAGCATGTACTATGATAATAGAAATTAGCTGATTGTAATAATTCAGATAAACCCAATCTAACTTTATTCAGCTCCTTTATTTATAAATATCAGGCAAATTTCCACTAATATTTGTTGTTTAATTATTACAGAGTAGTTTATAAAACTGAAATTCTTGAATTATGTGCAACTGTTCATTCCAAAAAAAAATACTCACGATTTTAATGCAGATGATCTTTTTGAGCTTCTTTCATGCTTTTCACTTGAGTCACTGTCTCCAGTGTTAAGCCTACTAGGTTCTTTTCTAGCTCTACTAGATCTTCTAATGCCATAAACATCTGGATTTTCTTCCCAGCACTAGAAAAGAAGGATACATATAAAAGTAACACTAAATAAAATAATGATTTTTTATTTAAAACACTTAGTTATTTTTATTAATATGACTATGACTAAACACCGAAAGAGGAAATCATAGGTATAACGAATGATTAATGGAGAAGGGTTTCCCCCCTATTTGCTGGATTGAAATATTTGCTTATCAGAAAGAAAGGTAACAAAATATGAAAGTATGTAAATATGAATTTAAAATTTGGCCATAGATGGCCCTAGCTACTAGTAGTTGCCATCAAACACTAATTTTACAAGAAATAGTACCAGTATTGTTCAAATAAAAATGTAGGCCTCTAGAACATAGAATATTCATAAGATCACATCATAAATTTATCCATGATCTCATAAAAATACATCATATTTAAGCGAGGAATAAAATGTTTCATGATATATTGGCTTATCATTTATATGAGATGAGTATTGTTGAGTGTTTACTAAAGCCCTCATTCTTCTTTTTCTGGTTAATGCAATTAACAAACTCAATCTTTATTTTACCATGAAGTGCTTAAAATATTGAATTTGGTAATGATCAAACAAAAATTACAACTGCTAGAGTAATATATATACGTGCACAGGAGTATACGTATTTTATATACGAAATTCTTGTTTCAAATTAACACAACAGTAAAGTACACATTTCATAATTTTTCTTAATGTAATACATTTTGACTAAATACTTCCCTTTGGGGTTCCTCTTTATTCATAGGAAGAAAAACAAGTTATTCTCAGACAAATATAGAAAAGAACAATAAATGGGGGGGGGGATAATGCAACAATGTATGCCCTCCTTGAAAAATAAAAATGGATTCTCATAGTACTATGTAAGAAGGCATAATATTGAAAGAGCCACTCTCATTTTCCACAAGTAGGGTTTTGTCAATCTGTTGAACCAACTCTTCTAGAAAACCATGCTTTAAAAATGAAACGTTTTGAACAAGTCTAGTAAACACAATGCCTCTCGGAACAAAAAAAAATTAATGAGGTTTAGTTGATTTTATACCACACTTCAGTTTATTATTACTATATTTTTTTTCAGAAGAGAAAACTCTTTCCTAGGCTTATATATTACTTGGTTTCAAGCTTGATGTAATGTTATTTGTAAAAGGAAATCAGGGTTGGTTTGGGATTAGTTTTCAAAGAACAGCACGCTTACAGTTGACTTTTTATTTGATCAGTCAAAAGCAAAGGCCCAAACTTTAAAGCTATCTTTCTTATACCTAAGAATTATAATAAATGAAGGTCCAATTCACACCAGGTCTTGATATCCTACCATAATTTTGATTTTCTCTTTTTTGATACAATTTTCACTCAATTATAAAACTGAGAATGAAGTTGGTTATCGGTGAATATTTTACCTTTGATGAAGGTGCATCTTCAAAACTTGTAGACGTGATGTCTATTCATAACAGCATCCTTGGAAGCCACTTTTATATACATTAATATTTTCTGGAGTGTTTTAAAATTAAAACCCAAAAGTAAAACTTCACAGCAGCTTGTTGCAGACTATATTCCACAATAAAAAAATGAGAAGTATATGAAACACATTTACAACAAAAATTAACAATGCACAACCCTCTACAGTTACTTACCACTACCCTCACCCCTACCAGCATATCATTCAGTATACTTGCTGAAGACAGAATTTAAATTTTCTGATTACTAGAAACACAGAATACATTGTCCCTAAGATATATAATAGAATATTAACTAAAAATTTGGATATACTTTGAAAGCAGACTCTTTTACGACTATTATTTTATTTATGTAGCACTATCTTCTCCTGTATACAAAAATAGTCCTCAAGATCAGTAAATTACTGCAACTCTGACCTAAATATAAATACTGTTCTTTTTCCAAACCATATATTTCCATATATGATTAATAAGTTAATAAATGTTTTTTTTTATTAATAGTTCAATTGTCATTCCACTGGCTATCGCCATTCCTGGTAACACACCCGAGATTAAGAGCCAGCTTTCTTTTGAGGTGTATATATTCCATTCTTTATTTTAAAAAACCTCTTAAGTAGTAAATATAATACTGGAGGTCAAAATCTCACTTTATTTTATTTTTAACCTTAGACCAAATATGAGAGATTTTTTTTCTTTCTTTCAAAGCATACACACGTAACGGATAACAAACTAAAGAACTAAATAAAAGTTATCTCAACAGAACTTGGATAACTTTTGAGCTATGATTTGATTTCCATGTTTAGCAGACTCATTATAGGATCTTAAGTCCCACGAGAGCTAAATATGTATTTTACATAAACGTGTGTGTGTGTCTGTCTGTATGTAGAAACATACATTTTATAGGTATGTATGTGGAAGTGTGTATGTGTGTATGTATGTATGTATGCATGTATAAAATAACGTTAAAGAGTTGGAATGTGAATTTTGGGCAGGAATATAAAACAAAAGAGGTTACAATAAAGCTTATTTTTATTTTTGTAATCCTTTAGTTTATACAACAATGGAATGTAAAGACAAAATAAAATACCTGCTTCAGCTCAGTTTTTGCTTGATGGCTTCCTCCAGACGATTTGGATTTGTAGTCTGATCCACTTTCTGAGCTTTTAGATGTAGATGAAGCAGTTGATCCAGAATCACTAGGGAAGTGAGGGAAAATCAAAAGTCATAAGAAATATAATTTTTCAGTTTCTTGAAGAAGATAAAGAATATATCCTTATGCAATTTGGGTACAGGGTGTTATAAAAAAGAAACCTGTTCTGCAGTATCAAAAATAGTTTTATTACATTTTACACTTCAATCACTGTATGAATCATAATCTAAAAAAGTGAAAAAGGTATGTTTATTGCCAATCATACTGGAAACATTTTATAATGTACAACACTACAAATATTTTTGTAAATGGAAATGTTGAGATTTTGTTATTTATTATATTTTATTATTGTTTTGCTATGAACAAACTTCAAATTCTTAAACTATACATAGAAGGAAATCAGCTATTGCTATTGAGGTTCTATTCGTGGTTCGAATTTTCCTAAAATTGCTTCAAGTATCCATCAATACTACCTAGGAGCTAACAAAAATGAGGTCAATTAATTGAATGATGAGTATATTTTTGATGCTAGCAGTTTCAGACTCATTTGGTTTTTATTATCTGTTGTTTCCTCTATCATTTTTCATTCAATGTATCACCAAGAAAAAAATTCTTTACATTTTTTTTTGTCCTTCATTAAATTGTTTTTTATTACATCATAAGTAAGTCAACAACCATAAAATATGTTTCACCATAGTCTTGTACATAATTGTAGCTCTGAAGAAGGTAGCCAAAAGTGTCTAATATTATCAGCATCAAAAATATACTCATCTTCTGATTGCCGATACTCACTTCTTAAGCCGATACTCGACTACCCTAAACGTCATTTAAGAATCAGCTGCTCAATATGTTTCGGCCAATCCTAAATATCTTTGTCATCCTAAGCACAAAACCCTACTGTTTACAAGATCCCTTGTTTGAGACAAATACACCTTTTAACAAATTCTGTCATACATTTAAACTTGCCCATTCATGTATAACAGCATGCTGGATCAAATTTTATGTTTGCTTGGAAATTGTCATTTTATATTTACCTAGTTTTTCATTCTGATTTAACTTTTTAATGAAACATACTAGTTTTTTTTTTTTTTTTTAAATTTTAAAAAGTAATGAAGACTAGAATTCTACCAGCCATCATTAGTGAAAAAAAGGTACATATTAGGGGGGGGGGAGGGAGTGGATTAGGTATTTTAATTTAGCATTTCAAAAAGTCCTTATAATATATCTATTTTCAAAAAAATGTTGGATATTTTTTTTTTTAAATGCAGGATGGTGTAATAATTAAAATATATTTACCTATCATTATAATTTAAATACCAATGAAGTAAATATGTCTTAAAAGTATATACAATTATTATACACCAGTTTAAATATATGACAAATGTATTACGAGATGTATTTAATTTAGAGCTGGGGTGAATCTTATAAGCAAATGTATTTTGTGATTAGGAAAAACTAAAAAAATATTATTTTTGAAAGGATGTATTATATATATTTCTGACTGTACATGATTAATAAAAATGAATAACTAAATACTACTTGGATAATGAATCTACGTAGATCAGATATTAGTTATTTAGTTTGATAAAGCAATGACAAAAACATCTGATGCTTGCTAGTTATCATACCTTAATATTTGTTATGATGAGTAATTTCTATATGTGTACCATATATTTACTGGTAAAGCTACTTTTTTCCGCCCAGATTATAATCTTTATTATAATACTGATCAAAATGTCAAGGGAAACAATATTTATGTTAAAAAACTGAAGAGAATGTTTATTTTTTATAATAATATCATATATATTGCAATTAATAAATATCTGACAAATACAACAAAACTGAAATAAGAACCTTCAAAAATAAAAATTAACACCATTTCAAACATTAATTGCATTTCAAAAATAAACCTTGAGTAGCTTAAATCCACTAAACGGACAAGTCTCAAATGTACTAAATCATGGTTCTTTATGATTTTTTGTTTAGTGAATTTCAATGCCCCAGAAAAAAACTAAAACTTACTTAAGAGACAAAATAAGCTAATTAATTAAATACAAATCAACAATAAACTGCCTCTAGTAAAAGTAAATTATCTTTTATGATGGAAACTCATAACTGATAGAGCATGAACATATCTTAGAGCATTAGAGGGGTTCTGTCTAATAATATCTGAGTATATCCTTCCACCTTCTAATTCCCATTATATTTTATTTTGATTACAGGACACATTTCTTCTCATTTTGTTTTTATCCTCAGAGTTACGGATTGTTTCCACTTTTAAGCTTTTTCTTGTAATGTATTAATATATGACCAAATGGTGTAGACCCCACCACACTGTTATTTATTATATAATTTTTATTATAGTTATTCTCTCTTATGAAAGTTTTGCCACAAGAACAATTTGTGAAAACATCAGAAACTATTGCCTTGGAAGGACATTAAAAAGACACTAACAAGGGGACACAGGAAAAAGAGACTGTACAACCATTATATTGCTAGCAATAAAAGAATATTATTCTAACAATTAGTATCATTAATGGCACTTTTGAACCAAATACTAAATCGAAGCATTGCAACAGCAAATTTTATAGATAAAATAACAAAACAAATAATAATAAAAGATAAAGTTATACGAAATGTGAATTTGTAGTACAGTAAAAGTATTGACAGTACCTATCTTCATAACAATGCCATTTTGTTCAACTATATTATTTTTATTCATATAAAATTACAACAAAAAAAAAATTCTGACAAACATATTATTGACCTAAATTAACACACCTTTAAAGCAATGCACACAAAATTCATATTATATCTATCCTTAGGCAGACATAGGTTAACGGTTTAAATCAAGAATGAACTATTACCTGTCAGACCCTGAAGCACTATCAGAGGAAGAGTTTTCAGATTCTTCCTGATTAGCTTGTTCTTTATCACTATCTGATCCTGACTCATCTCCTGAACCATCTTTCTGTAACAAAAAATGAAAAATAAAAATCAAATACTTCGCAAGAATTTAATCACAAGAATGATCTCTCAAGAGTGAGAGTATGGATGTTTAATATGTTTTCAATTCGAAAGAAATTATAGCAATATAAAAAAAAGTCCATTACGCAGGGGCTGCGTAAACTATGCAGATTTCCTATGTGCTGGTATGACACACTCCTAATTTCATCTCACCGTATATTCTCTATTACTAAATAAAAATCCGATGAGTAAAAGTAGGGGTTTACTGAAGGCCGAAAACAAGAACATATGATAAACTCTCGCAATATTTGTGTTATAAGAATATGTACAGAACAACATAGAGCATCAGTAGTTTAACAAGATTGATTCTATAACATTTTTCGATTCAATTCATAATAACAGATATTTTGAATTTTCAAAATCCCTCTTCTACTCCCGCGTCAGATTTCAGCCATTAACGAATATGACCTTGCCTCTGAATGAAATGGTTACATGCTACAGATCAAATAAACATTTTTTAGTCAGAAAAATAAAATATTAATTGATGATGTCATCACAATTATTTGCATGTATCTCGCATAATAATAAAGGTCTGTATAAATTTTTAGTACTTAAGCTTGGAATAAGACTTATTGTTAAAAGTGTGATGACTAAAAGTGAAGATTTATTGAAGGCTAAAAACTAAATGTCTTACTTAATATTGAAACAGAGAAAACATATATATAGCAACATTGACAGGAAATTAAATTTGCAATAAGATTGGTCCAGTACAATATTTTGATCGGAACCATAGAGCAAAGATAGTTCGAATTTTCAAAATTACCATTGCCCACTGGTTCAATTTTAGCCATTAACAGACTTGATCTTTAATTTTACTTAAAACATTTAAATATCCAGTACTTAAATACAGAATAACGATGTATTTTTTTTGTAAGGCTTTACTATGCACAATATTTATATATTTCCCGCCTCAGTGTTTAGGGTTATACCCCTACTAAAAAAAATGAGTTTCTGATCAATCCCATTCCATTGTCAAGGTACTGTGGACAATATAAAGCATAATCATGGATAGCATTTATCTTCGAGTACCTTTATTGAGGTAGCTTTGCTTGGACAATATTTAACCGGCTTTCTGGCAACTATAGCAAATTCTATACTTTCCTTGCGTCTTACAGAATAAACTTGAAAATAAAAAATAAATAAATAATGAAAGAAAATCACTACCTACTCCCTTGCACCCCTCTTAATTGTTAAAACAATGTGGCCAATGTAAATAATAATAATTCATAGTATTCAACATTATTAAGCATTGACTATCTTTTTCCCATCAAAAGTAACCCAAGCCAGTCTGAAGCTGACTGTTCACCTACCCACAACATCCGCTCCCACATGCTGCACAAATTCAGATTGGTTTTGATGAATTATTTTAACTTAAGTTATTCCAAAAATTATACCAACAGAATGCTAATTTACTTTTCTGGGAAAAGTTACTTAAAGAAAATTAGGCAGAGGGATGAGTTAACCTTCTCACTAACTGAATCATACTTAAGATGTTCATATAAGTCTAAAACCATTACATCATTTGTCAAAGTACGCAATTATCAAATAAACTTTAATGAGTACGTATAAATTGGTTTGTGCATAGGTAGCACCATTTAAGAAATAGGCCTGGAGAACATTTTGCAGGAAAAAGAATAAGAAACTAATTTTTTTGATTTTTATTTCTAATCACCCTTGCAATCTACTTTATTAGTGAAAATATTAATACAAGTCTAAAGAACCATCCAGCTTTCTTAAAATACAATTTAAGTCATTCAATTTGATTCAACTAGAAGAGTAAAGTTTAATTGTCTGCTCAAGTCATAGAATTATGAGATTATCTTGCATGTTAATAATTACATTGCCAAATGAGAAAATTAGCAACTATTGTTAGGCACTATTTAGAAAAACAAATAGGAAAAGAAATATCGTAAAGTTTCCACTCCCCCATTCCCTAATGCCCCTAAATATGTTAATATAGCTCATAATCTTGTTGGGGTTAATACTAACTCACACACAGAGTTTAATTTAGTGGCATTCAGTTGTTTGTGCCCCAGAAAATTGGTTAATTCTGCAATAGTTATTAGTGAATATCTTGTTTATAATTTGTTATATAACAAAAGTTATTTTAAATAACCAAATAAACAACTATTGTTATATGCTGAAAAAACCAATAGGAAACTAAATATCGAGATTATTCATTTCAGGCCTCCCTTATAATCCCCACTCCTGTTCATCTCTGAGAATATTAGTATAGACTACAGTCTAAGTTGAGTTATGAGTAATATGAGTACCAAGTTTCATAAAATTCGGTTCAGTTGTTTAGGCATTAAAAGGTAACATACAAACAGCCACCAAAGTCAAAAATTGTTGATATCATTTATTGTTTCAATTCAATGTGAAACGAAAAAGTATTGTGAACTTTTGAGGGGAAAAAATCAATGTACATAGAGGGGTTACAATTATATATTTAGGTCATGCCTCATTTTTGTCATTTCCTAGGTGCTAGGCATTTGAAGAAATATTCTGAAAATCAAGTCATGAGTACTTAATCCATAACCCTCAAGCACAGAACCTATATTATTACTGATTGATTGATATTATTGCAATTGTACACATTTTTCTCTACCTAGAATATTAATGGAGTTACTTGTATTCAACTTTTTTCGGTTTTCAGGATTCTCTCTTTAAACTAGTACATCACGAAACATCTCAGATCCAGATTAAATTTGAATTCCTGTTTACATCGGGTCCTTACTAAGGGAGAAATAAAGAATGGAATGTGAGACAAATTTACTTCTATCGTTCCAGCACGTAAGAAATCTAGTTTGTTTTCACAGAAATACAAATTAAAATTTATAAATTATTTGCACTGGAAATCCTCATTTATTAACACTTCATCAACCAACATGTAATATATCTACCTATTTTTCAAGAATCTAACAATGTTTCTTAATAGTTATTCTTAGTATTCTTGTTTTTGAAATGTACTTCAAAATTGTGTCCTTAGAAGATAATGAAGCAATTGATGACTAGGATTAGTGAAATCATAAAGTAGTGATGCAAAAATAAAAGAAATATATACTACAAATTTTGATATCCAATTTCAATTCCTCAACTTTTCATTTTCACAGCGTGAGTTAAACAGAATCTGAATGCATATTATTTCCAGAATTGACCCAATGTTGATTCAGTGATATCAAATTGGTATTGTACTAAGTCCATTTTTCAAGTAATCGAAAGAAGTTCATATGTACTCTTAATAAATGAATTTGTTTATATGTGTATCAATGTATGAATATATATACACCTGCGCAAACACAAGTGTAATTATATATAACTATATGTAAGTTATATAGTTATAATGCCTGTAAATTAAATATTTAACATGTAATATATTGCTAGATAAAGGCAACATATACACTAACACTTTTGTTTGTTTTTAACAATAACATACTTCTTTGTTTATAAATTAAGTGTATGTGAGTACATAATTAGCACCTGAACATAGAGGTTTCCATTCAATAGTAAATAAAATGTTCAGTGTACTATTTCTGAAATCAAGAAGGTCGAAAGGAGGAGATGATGAAATAAATTCAGCATCTGGCTCTAAACATCTTCAATAACAGGAATATTCCAGTTAGTCATCTCTATGGTTTATGTGAACGTGTAAACTGAACATTCAAATTATAAAAATAGTTTGGTCGACTTCTAGTAAATGTAAAATGTTACTTTTATATTTAAATGTCCCTTGTTACTAAGAATTCCTTTGAACCACTACAGAAAGGGACAAAGTGAAGCCAATTATTCATATCCTAACCGAATTGCATATGTTTATTCCTTGGGGTAATTTGAATAATCCACCCGTAAATTTTCAATAAAATTATAATACCTATATAACTATACATAAGTCGTGTTAAATACGTATAAGGTCATTCATTGTGTGTTATAAAAAAAGATTGTTGACAAATATTAATGCCAAAGAAAAATAATTGAACAAGATAATAAAAGCAATTACACAAAAACCATCATAATATAGACTTGAATGAGCACAGATAAATCCAATGACCTCTTTCAGTTTTTTTTATAATTAAAACATATTTTAAACTTCATATAAAATTAATTTAAGGTCAATATGGGTAATGAACAAATCTTCCTTAATATTAAGTATAGAATCGTAGAATCAGTCAAAGATTTTAACTTCATAGAAGTCTTTAATATATAAACCAAAGCAATTGTTGAACAAAACGAAAAAAATAAAATGATTATTTATAATACAACATTAATTATGTTATGCTATTGAAAACATATCACTGTTTATTGATGTTATATTCATATCTTAAATCGTAAAAATAAGGTGAAAACCAAGTACCTAAATTCAATAAGTCCTCCTTCAACTTGTAATTTAACGATGATTTATTATAAACTATAATATATCATAATTATATTAGTTGGAAAGTCAAAACCTGTCAACCCTGAAGTGGGCGGAGTTTGAAAGTTACTTGAGCAAGCACAGGGACTCCACAGATCTACTGTAGTTTAGGCAAGGATTTCAAAGGATTACAAATTGTAGGAACTCATTTTAAGGGTTTGAATGTTTATTTGAACAAAAAGGCAACATTTATTTATTGTATTTTTATTTTTAAACAGTAAAGAATTTTGTTTATTTTATATAAACAGGAGAGACCTGTGAGGTCCCAGGCTCAACTGAGGGTTAATGAAATGATTATTGTGGTTAACAAGCATTCAAGTTGTGGAAAACTATGCAAGGAGATATGACATCAAATATTCATATACAAATCGAAACTGATTTTTAACCTATGTAAGTTGAATAATCTCTTTTTCAATTTGTAATCTAATCTTGACATTGATTCGTTAGAAAATCAAAGCTGTCTTAATCAATTCGATCTATGTGTTCACAAGTCAATGGGAAACTACAAAAGATGGAAATGATACCTAATATATCGATATACAAATCAAAAATGATTATAAGATTTGTATATTGAATGGTGTTTTTAAAATTTGTAACACAATAACCAATATATATCACAAACTATATATCGATTTGTTGGAAAGTCAAAGTTGCCTTAATCAAATTCAAATGTTTCTTTGTGTTTACTACCGTTCTAGTGAATAGGAAACTACACAAAGGGGAAATGATACCAAATAGTCATATACAATTTGAAAGTAACAACTTGTGTTTTAAAATGATCTCTTTATCAATTTGTAATACAATTTATACATTGATTTGATAGCAAGTCAAAGCTGACTCACTCAAATGGTTCTTTTTGTTTACAAACATTCTAATCAATGGAAAACTACAGAAAGTGGAAATGATACCAAATATCCATATACAATTTGAAAGTGACAACTTGTGTAATTGAATGATCTCTTTATCAATTTGTAATACAATGTATACATTGATTCGATAGCAAGTCAAAGCTGACTCACGCGAATGGTTCTTTTTGTTTACAAACATTCTAATCAATGGAAAACTACACAAAGTGGAAGTGATACCAAATATCCATATGCAATTTGAAAGTGACAACTTGTGTAATTGAATGATCTCTTTATCAATTTGTAATACAATGTATACATTGATTCGATAGCAAGTCAAAGCTGACTCACGCGAATGGTTCTTTTTGTTTACAAACATTCTAATCAATGGAAAACTACACAAGGTGGAAATGATATCAAATATAGCCATAAACAAATCAAATCGAATTCATATCAAAACAGATATAAGATATGTGAGTGGAATGATGTCTTTAAGAATGTGTAATACAATCATAATATATTATAAACTATATATTGATTTGATGGAAAGTCAAAACTTATCTTAATCAATTGCTTCTTTACGTTGGCAAACATTCATGTCAATAGAAAACTACACAAGAGGGAAATTATACCAAATATGCAAATAAAAATGGGAACTTATATAAAGGCTTGGTAAATATAGGTTTAACAATGTGAAGTCAAAATATATTATTATTGACTACTTTATGATGTTTAAAAGCATTCAAGTCAAAAGAAACCCTACTGAACAAGAGTAAAAAATCGAATTATTCATATACCATCATAATTGATTTACGTGGAGTAACCAGATAAGTCGAATTGTGTTTACTTCAATATGAAATATGGTTAAAAAGTAATTTAAAAAAAGAAAAGAATACTGATTATGCAACAGTAACAAACGTGAATGATAAAACTCCCATCAAACAACAAAACCAAAAGAAAAAGACCACAAGAAATAATAGCAAAAAACAAATTTTTTGTAAAATTGGTTGAAAGCCCAAATAGCAAAATCAATTACATTTGACCTATCCATATTTTAAAATTGTAAGTTGGTTGAATCGACAAAATATTCAGTGTGGATGACTAAAAGTACAGAGTGGCAAACGCTGAGCATTTGAGTAACGGAAATATAAATGGCTAATATGTGTTACAGATTGTGTCTTTGTGATGTTTAAAAACTGTCCTGTGAAAGAGGACCCTTTAAATTCATCCCATATGTTTGTAAGTCAAAGCTGTTACAATGTTATATTGAATACTATACACGATGATTAATCTTGAATGGCATTAGTAATGCTTAAAATCTTCAAAAGTGCAAAAAAAACTGTATAATCCTAAGAATTGAAAGGACAGACAACTATTTCACTTAATTTTAAAACAATGGACAATTGATGTTGGTGGATAACCATTGTCATGTACGAGCGGTTACTTGTAATGTGTATAATGAGTGGGCCAAATTTTCAACGAAGAAGATTTGCAGGAACAAAAACCATATGCTTCCACAAGAACATGAGCCTATAAACTGTATGAAATGAATATACTCATGAAAGATACACAACGATACTGTTACATTCATTTGACAAGTGTGAAATTATAATTTAAAGTTCAATTTGCTAAAATGGGTACCTCACCAATTTCAACAATTTTTGCAAGGTATAGTCTCAAGACCATGAGGCACAATACCAAATGGGTTTTAGGTTGGTACACTAATTTAATAAACTCCAAAAATATACTTATTTGAATGTAAACAATGTTGTCAATGAGAGATTAAACAGAAATATCATGGAATAAAATGACCCAAGGACAGCTCAAGTCAAAAAAAAAATTATACTAACACAAGACAAAGTTAATTACAACAAGAAAATCCTCTTGAATACATAGTAAAATAAATATTATAAATATTAAGTCCTAAAATCTAGGAAGGACACAAAATCTTAGCTATAATTTACTTAGAATTATTTAGTATCTACACAATTAGAAGTGATAATAATGAAAATATACAGCAAAATACCTTAAATGTACAGTAAATATAAATATATCACTTAAAGGAGAAGTTATTACTACATCTTACCTGGTGCATGGTATTAGTAGAGGTAATTTATTTCTTTGGATAAAGCGAAATAAAGCTTTATTTGAGACTAGAATGGCATTTAAAACAAGCAATTAAATAACGTTTGGTGGGTTTTAGTGAGCAGCTCATCTCAAATATTTTTTTTCAAAATCACCGTTCCATTTTCCTAACAGGATAGAAGGCTTCATAGCCTATCAGAAATAAAAAATAGATCGCGCAGAAAATACCAATAACCTGTCACCGCATTGCCGGATATGAAATAAAACCCCACAAATATAATTGCCTAATAATAAACTCGGTATTTCTTATCACTGCGTTCTCAACTCCTAGCAACATTGTGAACACGCACTCTCATTCGGCCATTTTCTAGCTCACCTTGAAAGTGTAGCGTACTGTCTTAGGACAGTTCGGTCTTGCGTAGTGTATTTATGTTAAACTCGAATTCACAAAATTTTCATATTAATTTAGATAATCGCAGAATAAATTAAGAATTTTAGAAACCCTTGCAATAAAAAAAAACAAATCAAGGGGTACGAATAAAACAAAATTATTCGTAAATCAGTTTTATTTTCGATTACATGAATAAGAAATGATAATATAAGAAAAAGCCTTTTGATTATTCTTTTATGTTCAATTTACGGTTTTATTTGTAAGAATAACTCCTTTGTTATGCAATAAATGATGTCTATATTAGGGTAACCATAATAGAGATCAAAATGTTAAAGCAGTTAACCTGTGTGATGACGCCATTCTAACAAACAGCACACTCAGATCGTAAACAAACAATCCAAACAATGGATTCCATTATTTCAACAATACAACCACATATTGTTTTCTTTCTTTTTCTGATCATCGTGACTTCAAATTGTTGGTTTCCCCACAAACTTTCCTATTCTTCATCCGTACGATTAATTCAATTGTTGAAGTTACATTTATCCTACTCATCCTTTGATGTTTTGTAAATAAAAGGCAACTGTTCTCTTCTGGCAAATTAAGAGTTCGGGTTCGGAAAGGACAAGTACAAGTCCTTTTCTTTGTCGAACAAAATTGTATTGAGTGTAGGAGAGGTTGATCTAAATCATTTTCCTATAAAAAGCATGATTTGTTATTTCATGTGAAAGATATCATTTCTAAAGGGGGAAAGGATTTTAACTTCCTTCTTTAACCACTTAATTTATATTCTACCGGTTTTGGTACTTTTTTGACATACAGACTATTACATGAGGTCTAATTGCATTAATAATTTCGGGTGCAATACAGTTTAACCCCACCCTTGATGGTATCATCAGGTGATCACGTGATTATTATTTTTTTTCTTACTCAATTTTAAACAACAACGCATAATCCAGCGATTTCATGATGCCGGTAATGTTTAGAAACGTTACTTGGGCCGATTTTCAGCTTGGCGGCATCAAGGGTGGTGTTAAACTGCATTTTCGCCAAAACAAATATTTATGATCTTATTTTTCGCCAAACCCCCTTGATGTCTTCAGCCGTTATCGAACTTTGCCTATAGTCTTACATAAATGTTTAATTATCAAGTTTGGTAACGATCAAATAAAAATTACCAGAACGAATCAACTAATTACCAGAACGGATCAAATAAAAATTACCAGAACGAAAGCAAACAAATGTATCGGTATGAGATAACATTTTTAACAGGTCCCATGTCTTGTAATTTAATAGGCGGGCTCGTTAGACTGGAGAATGTTTTTATTTGATAACCCACAATAGCTGATTGCCCTTAAGGTGTGGCGAAAAATAAGCCCAGGAGCACACCAGCTGAATCAAACCTCGCCCTTAGGTTACCCACTCTGATAAGAGCGCCCCTACAATTATTTTATTAGTTTGCCAATAAGAGTTTTATAGCTGGAGAAAAAGAAGCTCGTGCTGCAATAGCGCGAGAATCCATTTTAATTATTTGTCCTTATATTACATTCACATTTACACAAGTGCAAAGGTTACAATGAGTATTCTAAGGCAGCCATGGTTAAAATGAACCATTTTGTCAAACTAGGAATCCTTGTGTTTAAATATAATTAATTCTGACACATGTATTTCATGTAGGGATGATAACAGTAGTATGAATACTTAAATATTTTAAGTCCCCAATCTCACCGTTCTTAGGGGGGAAAAGGCTACTAAACTAAGTAACTGCCTCACGTTACTAGTTAAACAAGATCAGTTCCATAACGTATTTCGATCCGATTCGTAATAACGGAGATATTTTGAATTTTTGAATCCCTCCTCTATTTCAGCCATGTCATTTTCGTCATCTCATAGGTTGGATCTATGGACAATTGAACACATTTTTCAAAAATCGTGTCATGAGTACAATCTTAATAGCTGATTTCTAAAAGGGAATCTGCCGAAATAACTGCCTTCATGCTATTTTGGAAGTGCTTTATTATCTAATCCCACTTTTTTATAAGTCAAAATCTGTAATATAAAATGTGTTTGGAGTATCCCTTTTATTCATTAGAATCACACAATTGATTTAATGTTATAAATTAAAATAAAATGTAAGAAATATTTTAATGTTTGTATTTCATGATGCTTTTAACCTCAGTTGAACCATCCTTAAATCAAATGATGAAAATGCATTCATCAGAAATGTTTTATACATATATATGCTAGAGTGTAACACATTAAAGAATGATCATAATTATATATGTTCAGATTTATAAAATGGGGGTTAATTCAATTAGTACTAATAAGGGTTTTATTGATAATAATATTAATAAGGTTTATTTTGAATATAAGCTTAGGGTGGGGCATGTAACTTAAATGAGAAGTTTAAATATTTTTATTACATTTCAAAAGATTGCATGATGTTTGTAGGCAGTTATTTACTTCAAGTATTGTTAATTATGCATTTGTAGTAAAACGTCCTAGTATAATAGTTAAATTGTAAAGTTCAGATTTTAACTTTGACCAGTGATCTTATTATAGATGGACGGATCATGTTATTCTAATAATAGAGTTTTCAATTTATATCTAGTGACATACACCTTTTAGGTTGCTGACTGTGTTAAAATATTTTATTTATTTATCTGTCTAGATACAATATGTATTGTTTTACTTAGTACTGGTATTGCCCTAGGGATTGATTTCACTTGCTGTGTGCTTCAGCATCTCAATGTAATTGAGCAGCCCAACAAACTGTATATAACTTAGTACAATAAAGTGATTCTCTCCTCTACATTATTTTTTAATTTTTCATTTTTACGGTATTCAAAAATCTTATTTCATTCTCGTTAGTTGTATTGTTAGCCGTTGGATATAGCAAGCTAGTAGAGGATTGTTGGGTGTCGGCTAACGAATAGTTTCTTAATTCTTCATATACAGAATTTTATTAAGAGTGCTTACAGTTTCGGGCACCATTAGAGCCCTTCTTCAGAGCTGAACAATGAACAAAAAACAAAAGTAGTAATCAAATATGTGAGAAAAAACATAATATTTTCTGTTATATGTACAATGGCCATAAAAATACAAAAACATTACTTTTTTTATTAAAAGTGACAGATGACTATGGCCAAAAAAAGGGGAGGTGTCTTTGTATGTTAGTCTTTAGATCCACCACCCCCTTTTTTTGGTCATAGTCACCTATCACTTTATATAAAAAAAATAATGTTTTTGTATTTTTACGGCCATTGTTTTTTCCCGCAATTGTTCACAAATTTGTTTACTACTTTTGGTTTTTTGTTCATTGTTCAGCTCTGAAGAAGGGAACCAATGGTGTCCAAAACTGTAAGCACTCTTAATCAAATTCTGTATATGAAGAATTAAGAAACTATTCATTAGCCGACACCCAACAATCCTCTACTAGCTTCTTATTTCATTCAATTAATTATTGAACCCTCTTTGATTAATTGAAAATATATAAAATATTTTTTCTTAATCGACTACTCGTTTTTACTTTTTTGTCATTTTTTAAGAATGAATGATGATGTTTAAAGTTGAGGAAATAAAAAAAATGACAATAATAATTTCATTTTAAATGATTAAAATTATTAAATATTTGAACCCGGTATAGTAACTATAACCATTTGAAACATAACAGCCAGAAAAGGCATTCACAAATATTTAATAATATACTCTCACATGTCTATATGAAACATTGGCGACCACTGGAACGGAACAGAAAGCAGAAAATGGAAGAGAAAAAAAAAATCAGCTATAATTGAGATTGCGTGCACTGAAGTTGGTTTGTTCTAGTAATAACATCCCAAAAAGCTATGCAACACCAGTGAAGTGTTCAATCACTAAATGGGGGGAAAAATGGAAGACAAACATACTAATTCAAAAATGAAAAATTCAGACTTTTAATTAAAGTAGTTGGTCAGGTAAAAATGATTATAAATTTCTTTAAAATACTTGCCTTTTATATAATGATATAAAATGGGCAATATTTCCTTTTATATTTTATTGCTACCAAATTAGCACAGGAAATAAATTATAATTATTATAAGTATAACTATTAATATCCAAACGGCTTTTGAGATACGCTATCAAGCAGTGAATTAATTCTTGAGTAAATAGAATCACTCCTTTACAAATTAAAAAAAATATGAATGTTGTCTAGGTCAGACCTACCAGTGGTACTCTACATAACAAAAATATGGTGTGGGCACCACATGACTTCCTTGTACCCTTATCGATTTAAATAAATAAAATTTTTGCTACCAAAAATCATTTGTCATTACTCGCAATTATTTATTTGAACGTGAAACACAATATCTCCATTGCATTGCTTTATATCAAAAAATGTCATAGAACATAATTTATAGATATTTTTATGATAAACAAAAAAGGCCCTGTACAAAGAGTTGTTATCTCTAATACATATGAGGAAAATTTGATTTTTTTTATTTTAACCCATCTCTAAACTGCCCCTCCCCTTTAGTCAATTTATATAAAAAGGAGAGGTACACAAATAGACTTTAAAACAATCCCAAATATGAAATTTAAACATTCTAAGAGAAATACGAGATTCATACATATATACGTAAATAAGTAACACTGAAACTAGACAAAATTACAATACTTCCTTTACTTTGTACAAGGAAGTAAAAATGTAAAGTTAAGGAAAGAAATTCTGACCGATGACCTCCAGAACATTTATTGCTTGAAGCTGTTTTTCCAGTAATAATAACAATAAAAGAAATTGCTGTTTTTATATGTCTAAAAATCAAAGAAATAGTAAAAGTTTGGGAATTTTTTTTTTTGGGGGGGGGACCTGACTAGATCAATAGGTTTTTTGAGCATCTTAGAATATGAGGCGAGTCCCAACATTTCTTTGAACTGTTGGAAACAAAGCCACTGCTGCAATTAATTTTTAAATGACTATAATGTCAATCCATTGAATATTTTGGACTCAATAATAACTGGCGATGAAATATATATATATATATATATATACAGATTAATATAAACCGTGGAATTTATAACTCATCTAAAAGGTTGTAGTAGCACCTGAGTTAATATCACTACTACATGCTGTACCAGCTTATCATTTCATAATTTGCTTTTATTAATTATACTTACAAAAATATTAAGCACCCAATCCTTTAGATGGAATAAATAAAAAGTTAAACCAATTTTTTAACCTATAAAAAGTTAAAAAACTAAAAACCAGCCTTTATGGGAAGATTTTAGAAATTGATAGATTCAAGTAGCATTAGAAAATATTGTCTTTTGCAACTTAAAAATGTCACCAATGCATTTTCTTGTTGAATTAGCATACTGAAAAAATAAAATGTGATTTAATTTTCTTTTACTCTTTCTACTCCCTAAGGGCAAGTAACTCAAAGTTCTTAGTAAGTTAAAAAAAAATTTCAATATTAAGCATTGTTTTCACCAATCTTCAGCCAACTTATTCTTTTAATTTATGCATGGGAAAATTTTAGAATTGCTTGATAATTTATTATTAACTATAAAGTTAGCGTTTATCAAGTAAACTTATTTATACATATGAAAATTAAGTTAATTATCTAGGGATTCTGTATGAATGTTACAAACTAAATGGAGGGTATTTATCCAAGAAATTGCAAATGTATTCACAATTATCGATCATATTTTATACATGTCACTTTTCCAAACTCATTAATTTGAAGATTTTTATTACTACAGCCAAATCAAATATTCGCTAATAATTAAAATAAAAGTGATTATCAAACCTTCCACCTCAAAATTGTTATCACATTACTATTACCTATGCCACCATTCAGTAAATTAACAAAGCTAAAAAAAAAGTTTATTAATAATTAAAAAGGTATTTTTAAAGATGAAATGGAACTTAAAGTTTAAACATTTGTGAAATGATAATTTGTTAAATCCTTGCCTAAGAAGATAAAGTGTTGGTTTAATCTATTACAAAGATGGTGACATTAGACATAATTGTTTCTTTAGAATTTTTAAACCAATATATACTGACAATCAAGGGCTTGAAACATGTTGATTTTTTTTTAAACTCCATGAATCTCACTTTTGGTCAATTTCTCTTTGACTGATATTGCTCAAACAAAGAAAATTAATGTATATCATACGCTCAAGTAATAATGATTACAACCAAGAAGCAAGTGTGCATAAACACATACATTGTAAAATTACACAATGCTCTTGACTTGCATTCAATTATTTTGATGATAAAGAAACCTTAGAAATGAATAATAAATAAATAAAAATAAGCTGTCTCTTAAAATTAATTCAGAGCTCATTAAACTTATACATGTATTTTTGTAATATTTTTACAAGTTAACTTGTTGTACGTCAATTCAAAAATAAAAATGTTTCAACTACAATTTCAATTTGACAGGTCATTCCATTCATTGGTTGTTATTATTATTACGGGCTATGTTATCCTTTTTAAATTTTTATCAAAGCGGCATGTGCATCATAACAGCATATCAAGATTTGTATTCCCAATAACAGTGGAAATTCAAAATTAAAAGAAAAAATAAATGAGGGAAAAATAAATATAAAAACAAAACAGAATATAGAAGAATACATTAATTATATTTATTTACAAAATCAACAATAATTTTTTACCTTCATCAAAACATTTTATGTTGAGTGGTTGTATTTATTTTCTTTTTAACTATATACACAATCAAACAATGTCAAAGAGCATAAAACATTATGAATATTTAAATGACACTTAATAAAAAAACAAAATAATTAAAACATCAGAAATGGTTAAACATAAAAAGCTGCAAGAAAATTTTAATTCTAAATAAACAATGCAGCAAATTTCAGTGGATGTAATTTTGTAATTAGAAGTCGAATAGAGGTGGAGAACAAAGCTATTTACAACTTTACAAGAAATATAATTGATTTATTATATGAAATATAGATATATATATATATAAATTTACAAATTAAATATATAATAAAGATATAAAGAACACAGCCAAAAAACTGAATAAATCAAGTTTTATTTGAATACAAAAAATCTGAAGAAAAAATAAATAAAAAAAAACATCAGAAAAGAGCAATTAAATTAATTATTCATAATCATAATAAACACAAAAGAAAGTAACAGAACTTCATTAACAGATATAAAATATACTAATTTCAGTTCATTAAACTGCATATGCTAAAGCAGTTTCAGTAAATGACTACAAACAAAACAAAGACTATATTGCCAAATGGCTTCATAATCAAATTCAAAAATATCATCAACACATAATGAGCTTTCATTAATAACTGCATTAACAATTACCAATCATTCAAATAACGTTTGAAGTATGAAAAATGATTATTTGTTTCTATATTTTAGCATAAATGCATAGAGAATAGTTAAAAACATACTAACTAAGCAAAATAGTATGTTAAATAAATTGCGGAAAAAAGTACAATTGAAATAATTTTTCATTTTTTATCTTAATGAAATAAAAGGAAACACATATAATGGACAATTAGATAGGAACAAAACAAACACATTGATTAATACATAATCCATAGCATAAGGACATGACATTGAGTTAACAGAAGTAATATTCAATGAATTAGTTTGCATTGAGTCTTTGAAAAATTTTATATATAAAAAAAGTGATAAATCATTTCAGACAATAGTTTTTTTAAAATTTAAATAGAGGGTTTTTTTGGCAACCATTTTGAGGCCATATAACTTAATTTAGTCGGATGTGTTATTAGGTTTAATTTTGGCAAACATTTCCAGTCTGCGTTGTCGAGCTAGTTCTTGTTCACGAGTCAAACTTTGTACTTCATCAGTTTCTGAAGAGGTTGAACTTTTTACACCACTAAAACAAAGGTATACCACTTTTAAAAAATATATAATTAGTCAAATAGAAAAAATATTCTTAAATTTAAATCTTAAAATGAATATATAGAATTAAATATATAAATAAAATAAAAGGTGTTTGTCGTCTATATACTTTATACATAGTATAAATACATGACATTGAGTTTTCAGATGTAATATTCAATAAAAAATTAGTTTGCGTTGAGTCTTTTTTATATATAAGAAAATGATTAATAAACTTAGACAATAGTTTTGTCATATGACAAACCAGAAGAATCTTTACTCTAGCATGGCTTCAGGAGATCAACTTCTCAGGATGTAACAAACTAAAACCACTTTTATGACCTGTTAAGAAGAGGTATCAGTTGGCACTTGCTCACAAGGACTTAACAGTCAAAGAATAAAGAAAGGAATTTTGGACTGATGAATCTTTTGGATCTAATCGTCAGATTATGGTTTAATGAAGTGCCTCGAGAATGATTTATTCCTGAGTACGTAATTCCAATTGTAAAACATGGGGTAATTCAGTTATGGTGTTACTTGAACGAGTGTAGGGACCTCACATATATTATTATATTATATAAGGTATATTTATCAGTTTTAATTTATTTATTAATTTCCACTTTATGATACTATTGTTAATTGGAACATATATTTCAGAATGACAATATCATTTAAATGTTATTACCCCACCAAAAACATAAAATTTAAAATGGTCCTTTTTAAGAGGGCACTGGAGGGGTTACTAGAATAAAAAAGTAATTTAACAAACAAGAGAGTAGGACATGGATGCCTAGTATCACACCATGTATATAGAAATTTTGACCCCACCAGAAAGAGAAAAGAAAAATCTCATCTCATAACGAATTATGGTTGTGATCAACCATCATTGATGGCTTCAACTAATTAAGTATTCTATCGAACTATAAAGATTTCAATAACTTAGTATTTGTTCTAAATAATATGGTACTATTTTGATGTCATTAGTATGAGGTAGTGATCTGTAATCAAAAGTATACATTTTGAGTTTCCTACTACTAGGTAACTTTTTGATACTGAAAAACATAATAAAAAAAAATGTTTTAAATCATCGTTTTAATGCCAGAGGAAGCCAACTAATTTGTATTTTCCAAATGCTATCATAAATGCAGGTTTGCTGTGATTCCAAAACAAATATTCATCAATATCCTTATTATTAAGATTTCAAAATCAAAAAGTTACTAAATAGTAGAAAATTCAAAATTAATATCTCAGTTTCAGATTATCACCTTATAATAATAAAATCAAAATCATACCATATTATTTAGAGCTAATGTTAAATTAAAGAAATATATATATTTTGACAGAATCCTTATTTATTTCATTCCTCCAACAATAGAAAATAAGGATTAACTTATTCAACGTCTAACTTAGAAATATATTTCCATTCGGGACATAATTCATATGTAAAACAATTTGATTTATCGTTTTTAAATAATAAAACTTAGGAATATTAAAAGTCCGTCACGCAGGGGCTGTGTAAACTAAGCAGATTTCCTACGGGAAGGTTTATATATATATATATATATATATATATATATATATATATATATACATACATACTGGAAACACCACTGCGAATATTAAGTGAATAAATACAAATGGTAATGAGAAATCTTTCAGTTAGAAGTTAATAACTCTACAACGGAAAGCGTCTGAATTGTAAACAGACCAGCCAACCTGAATTCTAGACCGGAAATAAAAACCATTAATGAAATATATCTTAATATAACATATTAATTTTATAGAAAACTATTTACTATAGCTAGTGCTGTAATTTGTAATGAATCAAAATAATTTTAATCTCAATTGATTAAATTCGAGAACAAAAAAAGGAGGGGGGGATCAACAGAACGTATTTGCATATATCTCACAAAGTAAAAGTTCAATGAAAACAATATTCTAGCCTCGACTTCAATATACAGAAACATTGGCAGCAAACCACAGACTCCGGTTTTTGGGCATCACCATAAAAAATAATAATATGTTTAATACACATTGGACTAGAAAAACAACCAAATTACAGGATATTTTACTAAATATCTAGGCATCCCATAAACATTAAAGATTAAATTAATATTAATAGAAATTTAAAGTTACCTAGAGGAAAGACTGGGCTGTGATGTTGTAACCTTAGGAGTTGAGTCTAAATCAGATTTCTTTTCGCTGTCAGATTTATCACTATTAGATAATTTTGAACTTCCAGAAGCAGTAGCATCAGGGTTCGTAGCACCTTGGTCCTGTGAATGTTTAGAAGTAGAAGGCCGTGTTTCTTGAGTGGACTGTTGAAATTTGCTGTGAAAAATAAATCATGAGATTAAATCATTTATACAAACATATTAAAATTATTTCATGAAGATGATGATTTGAATTACTTCTTGGTGACTAATATATAGTTGATAAGTAGCTGAAGACAATAACACTAACAAAAATTGTTATGCATAATGAACACATTACAGGTAGGTTAACAATTAAAATTAAATGGACATTCCGAAAAAGAAAATTATCTTTTCCTTCAACTCAGAATAAATGACAGTAAAATGGGGGAACTAAAGTTCTACGTAGAAAAGACCTGTGCCTCTAACACATTGCAATACTCAATTAGGTTCCGCCAATTACAGAGCACTAGCTAATGGGGTTACTTTTGCTCATAATGCCACCTGGACCTGCCTGTTTTCCTCTGCCCCCTGATACACAGAAAGTCATTTTTTTTTTTTTTTTTTTTTTTTTTTTAGGAGCATGCTATCCTTTTATGGTTGGCCCAAAAACATTCAGTTCTCTTTAAATGTACAGAATACATTAGGCTAGCCATAAAAAAATCATCAATAATGTATTGCTTTTGGTTCTCTGTCGATGCTACTCTTTAACAGCTCTAAAACATTTCAAACATACAACATTTCATTCATACCAGTGGATCCCCGAAATTGATTTTTGTAAGAATATATATTAACAACTGTTTTAGAAATTAACAAGCAATTAGTCAGTACATGCTTTTAAATCGAAACACCTACAGAAGTAGGGCACAAATAAGGTCTAGTACTGGGGTAACCATGGTAGATTCAATATGCATTAAACTAATGTAATCGCTCTACATTACTGGGCTCCCAGATTCTTGAATGTGAAACTATCTCATTAAAGGACAACAGGGCACCCTATGCTCGTTAAGAGGCTCATAAATATTTTATCTATTACATTCTGAGCCCTATTCAATAACATCAGTCGATGTGTGATTTTTCTGTCAATGTTATCAAACCATTCATACACATAATGCACCTGCACGAGTGTGTTACAAACGTTACTAACATTTGTCCCTTATTATAGATAGCAACTTCTACCGTAAAGTTAAACAATAGAGGTGGTGATGCGTATCCTTGTCTTGAAAAACAGCAATCCAGTGATTTTAATGAGTGATTTTTAAAGCTCAAGTAAAAATAAGAACATATGTCTCAGCTTGAATCAATTCATACCATTCATTAAATGAGCTTCAGCCTCATTACTTCATAAAGTAAAGGTGTGTTAAACCAAAAATAGAAAAATACATAAGGAAAACATGAAAGTTTTACAAACCTGGCTACAGAAGCAGCTGCACAGTATTGCTGCATCATAACTACAGATACATCGAGAAGTGTCTGAATGTTTTCCAAACACCGGATTCTTGCTTCCAATCCTTCTCGTGTTTGACTTTCAAGTTTTCTCAAGTCATCATCTGAAAGCCCTTGAAAAGGTGGCATGGGGGGAGGAATATCTAGGGAAAAGAACATAATATAGAACTAAAATCAAAAATCATTAAGAAAAGAACATATTTTGTACTAAAAGAGAAAAAAACAGTAAAGTTGTAAACAAATCAATTTGGAAAACTCATAAAATATATAAACAGAAAAATGATCAAGCAGAGTAATATTTTTACATTTTTATTTATTAATGAGATAACAAAAATATATTCAAAATTGATTGCTGGTTAAGACATTATGTATTGTTTATAATAAAAATGTTTACTTGATGAATCTTATAATTTTCTGTATATATCACTGCATAAATTATATGTTTCTTGAACAATTGGAAATATGAATTCATTTACTAAAGAAATTTTTATCCTATATCCTAAATATAAATAATATTATTATAGTGTTTATTAGCTATATGCATTTCATTATTAAATTCAATTTTTATTTCCTTGTATGAATTAAAGGAATTACTGTAATAAAACATTTTTATTTTTTTTCAGTTTTTAGATTTGAACAAACATCAGTTTTAACCTTCCCCGACACATTTTGACTTAGTGTGTGACATCTGTACATATGTATGCATATATCTTGCATAATTCAAAAACTACTAGCTTTAGAATGTTGTTTGCAGGCTTGTGTGCAACCTAGATGGGCACCTTGATCAAAATTGACTAAGGGGAAGATGGGGGGGGGGGGGTAGCAGGGTGGGATTCGCAATTTTTTTTTTTTTGTATCTATTTGAGATACAAAGCTATAGAGCCATTTGTGTTTATCATGAAAATATCGATAAATTATATTCTCTGATATTTTTTGATCAGATGTAATGGAACGGAGATAACATATTTCTTTCACATAAATCATTTTAAATGAATTTCATTAAAATATTTTGTTTAATTAATTTAATGAAAGTACAAGGAAGTCATGTGGTGGCCACATCAAATTTCTTGAGCATTATTATGCCTTGTACGTATTCTTCCTGAATTATAAGGAAATTATTTTATTATTATTTCTTGAAAATTTCATTCTACAGTGTCGCTTTAAAATTTAAATGTGTGTACCCTCACACATGCACATGCAGAATAACTAAAGTATGTAAATTACTTGAATAAAAATAGTGAATTCACTTACTGAAAGGTGAATATGGAAACGGTGGACAGAAAAATGGCATGTTTTCTGCTCCAGGCACATTTGGTGGGACAGTTGATGTAGGTCCTTGCTGAGGAACTCTGGCATTGCTTTGACCAGCTCCACTTGGAACATTGTTTACTAGAAAATTCAAAATCTACATTTGAGAAAAGCACAGTCATAAAGAATAAATAATAAAAATAGATAAGTAGGATCTCCAGCATGTATGACCATACTAATATCATTTACAAACAACTAAATGGAGTTTCATGAACAGAATATTATGTTATTTGTTTGATTTTAACCCCTTAATTGCGCAAAGCCACTGTAGTGGCTTTGCGCAATGAAAGGGTTAATGCCAAGGATCACTGAAATCTATATATTAAATAGCGTTATATATAGTGCTACATAAAATAACAGTCCTATAAAAAGTTATTGAAGTAAATATTGCTTTTTTATGCAACAATAAATGTTGTTGGTTGTCCAACAAATAATAGTAGATGTATAATTCATCAAGTCCTAATAACCTACAACAAATTAAAAATGGTAAAATTTGTTCCTACATGGACGGAATGGAATTTTTTTTCGAGGTTTAGAAATAATTACATGTAGATTAATACATGTTACCCCTAAGGTTTTAATTCAGTAGATTATTAAAGTATTTTTTTCAAATAATCACACTTCTTATAGTTGAACAGCAAATAAGTCTATGTATATATATATATATATATATATATATATATATATATATATATATATACATACACACACACACACACACAAAATTTAAACAATGAGGTTATACATTTCAACAACAGTCTTGAAAAAATTTCCCCTAAAAATAATAAGATAATTTTGAAAATCAAGCACAATGAAGGAACCAATTTTTTTATTTTAAGAACATTGATGATCCAAGTATATATATATATATATATATATATATATATATACACACACTCACACACACACACAGATACATTCATGCACACACCCACACTAAATCAAAATGATGCCTTAACTGATCTAGCAAAGAGCCTCCTCACAGCCAACAAGACAGAAAAAAAACAGCTCTGAGACAAATGTTTCCGTTAAAGAGAAATAAACGTTCATATAATACAAAGCCACAGGGTATCAAAACATAAACAATTGGCAGTTTTAAAATCTGAAGTGGCATTTAAAAATGTCCAAATCTACACAAATAAAAGTCATTTCAAGGAATATCAACTAAATAAAATCAATAGTTCTGGGATTTTTCCTAGTAATGTACAAGACCATTGAAAGAAATGATAACTTCATTGTAGATTTGGTTCAATTACTAAGAACACATTCTCAGGTAAGCAAGTTAAGGAAGGAATAAAAAGAGTTAGTTAATTCTACTGAATTACTGATACTTTTACGAACTCGGCATCTCATAATTTAATAATTAAGCAGCATTCAGTAAATCCCCTCTTGTAGTCCTCATTAATGAATAATAAGTAAATATATCATAAAAAGTCTTATTTCAAACATAAATACCAAATAGTGTTTTAATGGACTTTTACTATTCGACCAAAAGTGAGATTTCCTCTACAAAACATTATTTTATTTTATTCTGATTTTCTGTTTAACTGTGTGATTTAATGATCACTAATGATGAATTAAAAATTAATGGAAATCCGAAAACCTTAGGCTTGTAAAGATTAATAATTAAATCTCATAATATTATTCAAAATGTCAATAAAATCTGTTTAAAAACTAAATTTCTTTAGTGAACATTTAATTTTATACACTGAAGCTGTTAAAAACTTACAGTTATTTTGATTTTGTTGATCTCTATTCCAAGGAAAATTTGGTTGCTGTTGTGGAGCCTGATTTTGTTGTTGTTCCCGTCCTCTTTGTTGTGGAACTGGATTTTGCTGATTAGCAGTAGGTGTTCTTAAAATATTTAATCTACAAGTTGGACAGGTCTGTTGTCGCTGGAACCAAGATCTTAGGCAAGAAGTATGGAAGATATGATTGCAAGGCAACTTCTTTGAAGCTAAAAATAGAAATAAAAAAGACTGTAAACTACAACAAACAAAGGATATTACAAAACTAAGAAGCATGGAAATTCAAACATAATCCATGCTCTCAAATTCATTGATATTTCAAAAGAAAAGACCATTACAATTTTGAAATTTTATGTTTATATATAATGAGATTCATTTTTTGGTAAAGAGGAAGGCTTGTATTGAGAGGTTTGTCATTAAAAATTCTATATTTGCAAATTATAAAAAAGTATAATATAATCTAATGCTGTCAGCTTGTGTTCCGAGCTAACTCTACAAAGCAGCAAGGTTCAGGTAATGGTTCTCTGAATCCATTTCATTTAAATATTTTATAAGAGTGTGACTGGAAATATTATCTTCAATGTGAAGACAGTGATGGTGGAATTTATCACAAAGAAAGATATAAACTTATTACAAAATTAAAAAAAAGAAATCCTTCATACCTTACACCCAAAGGACTACTCTGGTAATTTTATTATTGTTATAAGGATTTTTTTCATTCATTTGGGCATTAAGTGTCTATCAACTTTAGAAATGTTATTATTACCTTTCCACCTTAACAGTTACTTTATATTCTCCATAGTAACACAATACTCAATATTGTTAAATCTATGATTTGCCAATCAATTTTAACAAGATGCACTCCAAGAATAAATGTAAAAACATGAATAACAAGAAGGAAAGGATTATATTTCCTTGAAATTAAATATAAATGTTACAAATAAAAAAAAAAAAAACAAAACACATTATTGCAGAGGGATACATTTCAAGAATAAAGTAAAAACCGTGAATGAAGACCTTGGGGGGGGGGGGTAAAAAGAGTGTTAAAGATCAAATGGATAGAACAGAGTAAGACAGCTATACCAAACCCAAAGTTTTAATTGCTTAAAGATAATAATATAAATCACTAACACTATTTAGAGTAAGAGAATGAAGATATTCTGAATCAAAGGTATTTTATTGGACAACAAAACCAAAAATTGCCATAAATAAATTTAGCATCATTACAGAAATAGTACTCACTGGGAATGAGCATTACGATATACTGACATCTTTCAAGTACCAGTCAAAGATCAATTGGATACACAGTGTTAAACTGGATAAATTACAATTACGATAGTAAGCAATTTCTTGCCCAAATACCATTTAAACAAATAGTTATACATTTTAGAAGGGGATAGTTCCAATGAATAACTGACATTTTATAAGACAGGAACTCTTGTCTAAAGATAGAACACATAATGATCATTAACAGAGGAAAATGAGAAGCAGTTACTTCTAAATGTGCATAAAACAGCTCAATTGAACAATGAAATAAATAAAATGTTTTTGTTTTTTTTTATTGATTTTCTCCTAAAATCACATTCAAAAATTTTTTTTTGAAATTGGTATCACATATTTTCTGTAAGTAAGATACTATTTATTATTAATGCATAAGTAATATAACTTATTCATACATTATTTAAAGGCAATTAGTACAAGAAAATATAAATGTGCAATATTTACCAACTCCAGCATGCATCTCTTCACGACATATAATGCATACATTATCTGAAGCAGCTAATTCTTCTGGAGTGGCATCTGGATATAAAGTATTCATGTTTCGGATAGCCCGTCTGGACATTATAACATCATTGAATGCTTTTCTAAAGGCCCTGGTTTAATAAAACAAAACAAACATCAGAATGATAAAAATAAATGCTTATATAAATTAGAGAATAGCATGTAAAAGTAATTATATTATTATTCATATATATTATGTACAGCAGGTTAATGAATTGATTTTTTCCCCCTTACCGAAAAACAAAACCATCTTTAATTTGCACTAAAACCAAAGTTCTGAGTCCAAATAAATTTGTCACTCACTATCTTATTCACTTGGTTAATGTATTTCCAATTTGAAATGCAAATATTATTATATTAATCCTCACTCCACTTATTTTTATCGGCATACTTGAGATAAGTATTAAGAATCCATAAGCTTTTGTTACTTACAAGATTATTAACGCCCACTCTCTTTATTTCCTCACCCCTGTGTGGGTTAATAAAATCTCTCTCACCCTCTATTATTTTGCTTAATACTGTTTTAAAGTCTCCCAACTAGTGGTAACAAAATTTTGTAGAAATAAGACAATATAAAGATTCTTATATGACTAAATCATAGCAGTTCTTTCATAATTCTTATATTATTCCTTGTTATCAAATAAATTATGATTTTTTGCATGCAATTATTGAAGGCTCCAGATATTGACTTTGCCACAGTATTTTCTACCAATGATTCAGTATTCATTCTGCTAACTGGAACAAAGGTATCTCAACTGAGGTTTAAGTCAACTGCTCTGTCGAATGTATTTATGCTAGGCTTGTCCAGTTCCAAGGATAGAGTCAAAGTACTATTGAACCCGATTTGGATTCATATCTGTACTTTATAGTGCCTCTTCTGCTTCCACAGAGTTAATTACTGATATTTTGTAATAACGGGTCTCCACAGTTTCTGAGTTTATAGTTTTCTCTACTAAAATTGCTAGGAAATTAGGATTGATAACAATCATTATTTTGTTTCATTATGGTTTAACATTATCTTCTAATTTATTTATCTTTAAATTCCAGTATAACATATTTTCTTGTTTATCAATATGTTATACAGTTCCTGAGAAACAATAGTGGACATCGAACATTTAAGATGTAATAAAGAATATTAGTTTTATACTCTGTAAATGTGTAAGCTACTGCTTTATAAAACTTAAACGAGACCAATTATTAAGTTCTATTACTAGTCATTCTTGAAGCTCAACTTATTTTTAAGATCCAACTTAGGAAAATTAGCAAAATTATGCCTTTGAGTGTGTGTCTATTATATATATATATATATATATATATATATATATATATATATAGAGAGAGAGAGAGAGAGAGAGAGAACATACTTTATAAATTATAATAATAATTCATTTATTTACTTACCTCACAGTGTAGTACATGGGTCGAAAAGCAAACAAAGGCAGAGTATAAATACGGACCATAATGAACACAAACATTACATAAAGAATAACTTTAATGAGTCCTAGAAAAAAAAATGAAGAAATACAATTTAATAGGAAGCATAGAAGAATAATTGTTTTATTCTTAAAATTATTGAGAAAGAAGGAAGGCAATGAATATAAAATCCGCTCAAATTAAGAAAAGGCGAGGGAGGAGGTGGGAGAATGAGAGAGTAAGAGATTTGGTTGTGTATATTTAATTTAATTAATAATTCATTAATACTAAAATAATAGAATGGGAATTACATAAACATTGTAATGTGTTAATAATAAGGAATAATTGTCTTACCCATTATCAATTCAGTATAAAGCAAAAATACTGCTTTGTGTTCCCAAGGCATTTCTCGGTGGATGTCTGTGGAATGTAATGTGTACTTGATCACAATATTGAATATTATAGTCAATAATATAGCATACTCAAATCCAAAAACAAGTTGAACAGAGGCTCCTTTGGTCAATGTTGATTGGTATGCAAGGCTAACAAATAGAAGGTCAAGTGCACCCAAAACAAGAAGTAAAGCTGAAACACAATATAAAGATTAATTAAGAATACAAAGAATAATAAAAACATAAAAAACCAATACAAGGTACTTAGTTACAAGTGATGTTTTATAGTGAGATACTATAATTCACAACTAATTGTATTAAATGACACAAATAATCTTTCATGACCCAAGATGACATTATCAGTAAATGGTAAGAGTAGTTCTTAATTATATATAATAAAACGGAGGTCAGGGTGGCTGAGTGGGTAGAGTGCTGGGCTGAAAAGTCAAAGATTGCGAGTTCCAAGTACTGGCCCGCTTCTTTCATGTATAGCTGGCCCCCAAAGAAAGTTAAACCATTTTACCCTCTTGTTTAGGGGAGGCCCATAGGTTGAAATATACTCGTATAAAAGGGGTTATTATTATACACAATAAAAGTCTGTCACGCAGGGGCTGCGTAAACTAACCAGATTTCCCTTGTGAAGTTTTACAATAGAGAAATCTGCATACTGGTAACACAACACCACCGTGATTAAATACAAACGTTAATGAGAAATCTTTCAGTTAATTAAAATATAAATTCTCAACTGGAACGGCTTCTAAATTGTAAGAATAATTTATATTTTAATAACTCAAATTTTAATAGTTCAAGTACTAAAAAAGGGGGGGGGGACGAACAGAACGTATTTGCATAAATCTCATAAAGTAAGGAAGGTAAGGTAAGGTTAGAAACGACAGGTAAGGTTAGAAGAGGCTTCCACTAGAGCCAAACAGTTACAAAAACGGCCGAACTAATCCCAATGATACCCGACCACGTGTCTCACAGACTTCATAAAAATGCAAATATCTCGGTTAATATTCAAGATAGACAATAAATGTATATAACAATATTTACAGTAAATTTAATTTGCAATAAGATTGGTTCTATACAATTTTTCGATCCGATGCATAATAACGGAGATATTTTCAAAAATCCCCCACTCCCTCTGGTCCGACTTCAGCCATTAACAAACTTGATCTATCTTTTTACATAAAACGGTTAAATATCGAGTTTCGTAACGATCAAACAAAAATTGCGAATGCTATAGCATTAACAGACTAATATATATATATATATATATATATATATATACATATATAATTTTGAAAGGACCTCATTTTTGTCATCTCCTGGGTAGGATCGATGGACATTTGAAGACATTTTTCGAAAATCGCGTCATGATTACAACCAGAAAACAGCATGTTAGATAAACTCAATTTTCCTGAACCTACTAGTACTTTAACATTTATAACCCCAGCACTGTAAATCTAAACTATATGAGTAAGTTGCAAACCAGAATGGCCTGTCAACCTGGTCTATTCTAATCTAAACGTACACATTTTCATCTTATGAAATAAATTAATACTTTAGGATCGAGCATTTACTCCAACCCATTATTTGTATAACAATTTTCTGCACAAACTAAGCATATTTCCCATGTGTTGGAATTACATAGAGGAGATCTCATCTCACCATCTATTCTCTATTTCTTCCATTGTAAGAAACCTATGTAAACAGGAATTGGAATTGAAACTGTACATGAAACGTTTAGTGACTCTGTTACTCAAAAATAAACACTTGATGAGCAGAAGTATGAGTTTACTAAAGGCTGAGGCCAAAAATGTACAAATAACTCTGATAATATTTGAGTTAAAGAAGACAATAACAATAGTTAGTAGAAAATTAAATTTGCAAGAACATAGGTTATATAACATTCTGTCGCATAATAAAGATATTTCATATTTTTGAAAGAAAAATAAGGAGTTTTCAATTCTTTAATTACAATTTAATTCCAAGAGTTTTCATGAATATGGCGAAAAGAAAAATTTGACCCAAAGGAATAATTACTTTCACAGGACTAGTGCAACATTCTTAACTGATAATTCGATATATGACATGAGATTAATTCTAAGAAAAAGAAAACATATCGTGCATAGGACTTTGGCTTCAAATGTAGATTACTATTTCTATTTTCCTTATACACCTTTAATTTAGTTTATCCTTTTTTTTTTATAGAAAAATTCATGATCTGGAATTTACCAGTCATAAAATTTAAGCTTTCTCAAGTTATTTATAAAGATAGGCACAACTTATTAACTACCAAGAATACAGATCTAGTCAAATATTTTCAGCTTTAAAATAAATTCACATATAAAATATGGATATGAGATAATTAATTATAAAATTATAATATGAATACTATAAGAATAAATAAAAGAAGACTAAACTTACAGACTATACGAATATGAAAAAGAAGAGAAATTACTGGGCTTCTTTCCATCTAGAAAAAATAAAAACGATTAATTAGTATATATATTTTATTATTATTATTATTTATTAACGTCCACTTTTTGCAACTCAGGCTAAGTGGGACGGGTTATCTACAGGTTACCACTCTTTTCTAGCCAGGGTGGGGATTTTAGGATGTTATTTAATGAATTTCGTCACTAAATAATTTCCTTTGCCCAGGCGAGAATCGAACTCGCCATATATATTTTATACATGACTATTAAACATCTTCAACTCTCCTTCCCATATTTAGGGAGTAGTGAAAATCAGCATCCTTGTCTGTCCAGAGCTAGTTATATCATATAATTTTACTTTTTATTAGCCCTTTCAATGAATTAAAAAGAAATCATAATTATTTCACAGCAGTAAAATACAAAGGGTTTACTTATTGTTGATTTATTTATTATATAAATGAGAATATATCACTCTTATTGATATCATTATTCATAAATTTATAATTTTATGTCTAATGAAAGGACCATGTACACTTTAGCCAACTTGCTGGAAGCGACCTTTTTTCTGGATTTTTTGATTCTATGGCATTTATTTAATATTAATAAATAAATAAAAACATTTTTTTAATTTTACGTGTGTTCCATATATTTAAAGAAAAATTGAATGCTTTCTGTCAAAAATATAATTGGTATAAGGAAATATTTAATATTATACAAGAAATATATTATTAACTGAAATTGTATATAACAACTATCAACAATAGCGCAGATACTTTAATCATATTTTTAAATGGTTTTATTTATCTTTACCAATTTATTTGATATTATTTTATTTTACAATTAATAAAGATATTTAATTTTCTTCTTTAAATATATGGAACATGCTAAAAATTAAAAAAAACTTTTTATTTATTTATATTAAATAAATGCACTAGAGCAAAAAATGAAAAAAAAAAAAAAAAAATCCAGAAAAAAAAGTCGTTCCCGGCGACTTGATCTTGAGATTTCCGATTACAGAAGTAAAGCGCTATTCCTGAGCCATGGGCGACTCCTTGAAATAGACGTCTTGAGAACAACTCAAGATGTTCAGGCAAAATTTAACAATTTTTTTTTTAGACAAATGCTTGAGAAGTGTGTTCTCTCGCTTTAACACAATTGGATTTTCATTAGGTACTAAACACTAAAACATTTTGGTTAGCTATAGGTGGGGGTAAGGCCATGCACTCCCCTTGATAGTAAAACTTGTCTTCAATATTTTGACAAGGATGGTGCAGGATTTTTGGGAGAAGACATTGTGATAGAACGAACAAATATTTTAAGTTTGTAAAAATAATTTGTTTGTTTAATTTATACATTTTTTAATTAATTAGAAATTGGCACCAATGTAAATATAATAAAAAGTATAATGTAAACATAGTTTCAATGTTTCCAGCATTTGACAAAAATATTCAAATAAAAATGACAAAAAAATTGGAAAATTGACTTAAGACTCGAAAATAAATAAAAGAAGTTCTTAAACCTACCAGTGCCATCTCCAAAGTCTTGGATCAAAATAGGTGATGGGAAATGTGTTATAAAAATGTTATTACACATTTCATTAAAAATTTGTTAAAATCCTAACTAGAGATCTACAAATAATTTTTGTTACACATCATACGGATACCTGAAAGTATAGGTGAAGAAGTGGGAAAGCACCAGGAGCAGGGAGAGTAGAGAAGCCCCATACACCCTCCAGTCACATATTGTCCATTATTAAAGGGTTAATTAAATAAAATATGATGACATTTGTTCATTCAGAGGAATTAAAATAGAGGCAAAAAGACAAGTCCTGAGAAAAACATAGACAAGAAGTTGGATACCTCCAGAATATATGTGACCTAACACCAGAATATACAACAAACCAGGTAAAACCTGCAATTATGGATCTCTTCCAAGAGAAAAAAATTTCTGAGCTTAAAGGAAGTATATAATATTGGCAATGAAAGATCCTGGAGTAACCCAGATATAATTGTATTTGAAAATCAATTAAAATTTGACTTGATTATTGAACAGGTAAGCACAATAGACAATAGAAGCCGGAATAAATATTTCCATTATTAATTCATGAAATATTTCATAAGTTTCAAAAAATGTTATTTATTTATTTGTTTTTTTTTTTTTTAGATTTTTTTATACCACTTGGAATATTTACTATTTAAATTTCCATTTTAATTTTAATGGTATAAAATCTATTTTCCCATCCTATAGGTTACATTGCTCCTATGTTGGGATTCTGCCCCAAGTATAGAGTGAAAAGCTTGTGGAATTTAATTTCATTTGTGTGCCTGCCTTTCATAAGGTTTATAGCATGCATTCCATATTAGTCTGTATTTATTTTAAATAAATTGTTCCCTGTCCCTTTTTCATTATTTAAGGAATTGAATACACTTGAAACAATTAGTCACTCGCTGTTTGTTATGTATGAATATTTTTAATCTATCTGTACTATTTTCTACAAAATATCTTAACTGCAAGGAGCCTACTGGGTTCTGTAGAACCTGCTGTAAAGGGTTTATTATGGCCAAACATTACCACACAGGAGCCTAAAATCAGTGAAGCTAACATTAATTCCAGGGAAACATGGGGGAAAAAAATGCTGTTTTTATTGCCCTAATACACCAACCCTTCTAAATAAGAGTGTACATGACAAATAACAAACAATGAGTTATAAATAAATTATATACTTACAAAGTCCACCCTTTCTTCAGCTAACCAATGAAATGACTTTAGAAAAAGTAGGAGAGTAAAAAGGGCAACAAATTTCGGGCTAAAGTCATCTCGGAATACAGTAAAAGCAAGGCACGTTTCAGTAACTGCATACCATGACCTTTCCATCAGGTGCTGAAACATTCATCAGTATTCATAATAATAGTGATAAAATTAATCAGTAATTGAAAAAAGAGTAATAAATTAGGTGCAATAAACATAACCATCACACATAAGACAATGTTAACATAATTGACATATTTTTAGTTCTTTGATTTTAAACTCTTCAAAACCACCAAATTTCATTCTCATGAATTGATGATCTTTTTTTAGAGCTACGGCCACCACTAAAGAAAATAAATATTTTTAATGGATAAAGAATAATAATGCTTAATTTGTTAAATAGCACCCTATGTATGCGCCTTATTTTGGATGTAAAGTTGATAATCATTAACAAAATGGTATACACTTTTGGAGAAATCATTTGATCATTACGGTGGTAACCTATAGATAACCCGTTCCAATTAGCCATAGTAGCAAAAAATGGACGTTCATAAATAATAAATCATTTAACACCTATTTCTTCTTAACAGGCATTAAAGGAATTACATCTGACACAAAATATTCCAGTTTACAATCAAGAATAACCCCACGTAATGTAACAAACAGCTTCCTGTATTGAAGAGTCAAGAAGAGTGACTTGAATTAGTGAAGAAAGAATGTCAGTGACAGTTTCGATTTTGACTTTATTCGCACTTAACAAGGAAAATACAACAATGTTAGAAAATGTCCTACTTTTCAAACAATTTCATTTTTCACAATGAAATCTGAAAATCCTTATTCAGCATTACATTTGTTTAAATCATAATCAGAACCTTAGACTACATTTTAAGCCCTAGGCTCACAAGAAGGAATCAACTTCACGAAGATGCAAGAATATGCATATATTGCAGCTAAATAGTTTAATGAAATAATTCCCTGAAAAAAAAATGATTTTTTTTTTAAATAATGTTAATCATCAGTGAAATGATGAGAGGCGAATGCTCACAGACTCCTCAAAAGTTAGTTTAAATACTGTCCACCAATCTTTTTTGTAAAAGCAACTGATTATTTGTTTACTATTAATGCTGAAGTTTAAATTTGCGTGACAAAAAAATCTGACATAATGGAAACTAAACAAAGAATTTTTTTTGCCAACCATGGCTGTTTATTCCATCGTTCGCTCTTTAACACCTTTCACTTAAACATAATATCGTCTGTTATCTGTTAATCTGAACTATTCAAAACTCTTAAAACCAAAAATCTTCTCAGATGGGCCTGTAATAATTTATAATGTTAAGTGATTAAATAAATCTGATTAATTACTATATATGAATGCCTGTGACTTTATTTCTTAGAACATTAATTTTATTTTTGCAATAAAATGTAAAAAGTCCGTTACGCAGGGGCTGCGTAAACTAAGCAGATTTCCCACGTGATGTTTAACAATAGATAAATCTACATACTGGTAACACAATAGCATCGTCAACATCAAGTAAATAAATACCAACGATCATAAGAAACCTCCAGACGGGAAGCACCTGAAGCGTAAACAAACAGGTGTGCTAACTTCTCACAGAAAAGAAAAACAATTACGAAAATATATCAGAATATAACATTAATTTTATTGAAAACTATTTATAATGTATTTACTTTAATTTATAATGGATCAGAATAATTTATATCTCAATCAAATCAAATTTTAGTAGTCCAAGAACTTAAGAAGAGGGAGGGGGGTCACGATAACATATTTGCATTTATCTCATATAATAAAGGTCTCTTGAAAACAATTTATGGTATTTAAGCTTCGAATAATGTGGTTTATTACATAACAGAGTATTGTTTATGTAACATGAGTAGAAGTGGGGGTTTGCTGAAGGCTGAAACTGAAAAATGCAAATATCTCGGATAATATTCAAGATAGAGAATAAATTTATAGAACAATATTTATGGCACATTTAATTTGCAATAAGATTTATTCTACACTTTTTCGACCCGACTTATAGTAACAGAGATATTTCGAATTTTGAAAATTCCCTCCTAGGGGGCTCCTGGGTTTAGCCCCCTCCCCTTCCACTGATCCAATTTCAGCTATTAACGAACTTGATCTGTCTTATTGCATAACAAGTTTAAATATTGAGTTTGGTAATGATAAAACAAAAATTACGACTGCTAGAGCATTAACAGACAAATATATGTGTATATATAAATAAATATATATATATATATATTTTTTTTTTCGAAAATTGCGTCATCAGTACGACCTCAATAGCTGATAAGGGAAATCTGCTAAAATTAAAATTTCAAGTGTTTTTATGATAGTAGGATACAAGGTACAAGAGAAGTGGAATAACAAATATAGCATTAAAAACTGAAAAAGGAATGTTTATAAATAACAAACAACTGATACCAAGGTCAACTGAAAAATATCAAAGATTAATAAAGTTAAATATAATGCCTTTAAGACCATTAAGCCTATTATAAAACCGAATACACTGAAATATTTAAAGTTATTTCTGGAACAAGAAGATTGCTGAATGAAAAAGAATTGAAGACAAGAAGAGAACCTTATTCAACAATGAAGTGTGAGGCCTACCTAAATTTGGCAGCTGACTCATATCTCAGAAATCAATCATTATGTTTTTCAATAGCTTCCACGTTTTCATTTCTATATTCTCCTTTCTTTTGTTTTTTCATCAATTTTGCTCCTTTTGCAATGAAGTTTGTGTCTATAGCTGAATCCTCTATTATGAATATGAGCTTTTACAGCCTGCAATGAAACTCCTAGTTCTTTTGAAAACTTAAAGGTTTCAGTTGGTATAATATCAATCCCTTGAACCGGACCATAAACCTTGGATTATACACATCGACCAAAAGTGGATTCTCATTAGACAAACAATGGAGTGAAATACAAACCACAGAAACTAAGTAACTTAGAAGAGGAGCAGGTAAAACAAGGAGAGATGAGGTCAGGAAAGAGAGAACAAAAGAAGACTTTGAAGTTCTGACTATGAAGGAGACTACAGAGAAGAGGCAGCTGAACCAGTTCGGAATGATAACTGAAATCCACCAAATTTTTTAAAGTGATAGCCAAATGAAAAGGCTTTAAAGAAGACCTACAAAAACCACACCTATAGCCTGGGATAGAAGAAAGGAAAATAACTGAATACCATAAAAGCACTAGCTTAAGATGCCTCACTAGCATGAATTTGAACATACCACAAAGGCATAATGGTGAAGAAAGAAGAAGAAATAAAACTCATCAATTTTAGAACATTTTCATTTTATTGAAAATATTTAGTTAGAATTTTTTTAAATGATGCATTATTTTTATATGAAATTATTATGGGTACAAAAAAAACATTTATTTTTAAAGGCCAAACTCAAAGCCTAGTGAATTCAAAACTAAAAAAAAAATTTAGAGGTTGCAATCTTGTTGTTTGAACTTTAAACCTCTTAGCATAGAAACCCAGTACTACTGGACCAAAGTCATACAATTACATTAAAATTTTGCCCATAAATTTAAAATATTATAAATAATAAAAAAATAACTAAGAGTCCAATACTTTATACAGACATTAAATTTTGATTATGCAACAGTGGATGAAACCATCTAAACATGAAGAATTGACAGACAAGATTGATAAAATAACAAATCTCCTGGACTAGATGAAACTCTGTAAGAGTTGCTGAAATATATAGGAGACATTATTATCAGGAAAGAGGCTTGACAAAGATGATTGGGGATGTATGGAAATTGTGTACACCGCAAGAGGATGGAAATGAGATGAGAGGGTACCTAGCCGTCAGGCCTCAATCTCTCTCCGAGTACCCCGAGAAACAATGAGATGAGCAAAAAATCCTCCAGATCCAGCAGACCCTTAGTACTCTGGTAATCACTTCAGTAGTGAGATGATAATTATTATCTGTGACCGAAGGGGATGAGAAGCCCCTTCTTTAATCAGTTCTGACACATGTGTCTGAGAGAACCAACCATCTGAACCACCATGACCACCTGTGACTGGTGAGAGCTTCCTCCGCCAACCCCATGGTAGCCAATATGGTCTGAGCCTCTACAAAGCATAGGCTGGTAGCATGCTCTGGGACCGTAGGCCTTGTGATTCCCCCCCCCCCTGATGCCGCTGGGGGGATGATTCCAGTGCCACATCCAACTCCTCAGTGCTGGGTGGGATCTACTTGAGCAAAGCACTTTCACTATACCCAGACCAGATCCATCTCATTCTGTGTCTCACTACACCCGTGGTGAGTAAACATCTTGCGGATAACTGCCACACCATGTAATCAGACCCCCGGGGGTAGGGATGTATGGACAATGAAAAGAAATGTTGGCAGAAAAGGCTATCATATGGACCTAATTCTATTCTAGACCAAATAGATTTCATAAAAATATAAATCCTATCAGTTAATGTACTAGCTTATCCTACTAGTTAATTTGCTCAAAGTAGCATTAGCTGTCAGTTCTTTTCATCGATTACAGATAAAATGGACAAACTAAGCTAATTTAGTAAAAAACTGAACTTTTTTTTTATCATTAGGTTAAAAATATTTAATTTTAATGTTAATTATTTGAATATTAAAATTATTATTTTTTATTTACTTCAGCCGGAATAGTTTATAAAAAAAATAATAATTTGGATAATACCCCTTCAAAAGGAGCATAAACATGTTCAGGATATATGCTTAAAAGGACTATAAAAATATTTTAAAAAGAAGCATTATGGTACAAGGCTTTATACACAAGGCTCAAAAATAAGAAATGTATATATTGGACACTCCTTTTTCAAGGGCCTCTCAAACCACAAACCTTTTTTTAAAATAAATAATTAAAAGAAATAGTTGAATTATACAGTTTTCTGTTTCTTCTTATCCATTAATAAAAAAATAACAATAGATATTTCCCAATATTTTATTTAAAAATAATAAGAATATGTGAGTGTATGTATATAAATTACCTCTAACTCAACAGCACGTAGTTCTCCAAAGAAAACTTTTCTCATGAGCTTTCCTGACAAGATGACAAGGATAAAGGCTTGAAGGTATATAACCTGGAGACAAAGAGTTTATTAAAATAAATTTTCATATAAAAAGTTTTTAAACATCAAAATAAAATTTTAAAAATTAAGTTGTAAGCAAATTTATAATCAAATGAAAGTAAACCTAATTATCATACAACTCTATTCATATTAAGATGGAAGACACCAATCTGTTTTAACTTTCTAACTTATAAAGGTAAATGGTGAATTTAAGAAATATTCACCAAGTATTGAATATGGAGGGTTCATTGTACTAAAATTCCAGGAACGGAAGATGGAAGAATAATATGATACAAGGTGTTGCTCAAGACGATCTAATATTCAAAATATGGTCCTGGCTGGTGGGAGTAATTATATAGCAAGAATATTAGAAGTAAAAGGGCAAACATCCACATTTTTATTTACAATAAAAAATTGTTGACACTGTAATATCAAATGTTCCCTCATATCCTATACTGATGAGGAGTCTGGTCATAGAACGTTAATATCCAGAATGATGGTGCATGATTTATTATTATAATGTATTAATAAAGAAATATTATTATAATGAAATAAAAAAGATGAACCTCACACAAAGCACTCGTAAACCTTTAGTATGTTGGAATCATTTTGTTTGTATACTGCTTGCCCCTTCCCCTTCTTGTACAAAGTGTATGGGGCCTTTTACATTAGAAAAAAATATATAACAAAATTTGGAATCCAATCACGAGATAACCTTGCCACAGACCAATCAATTTTTCAGTATACCCCCCTCTGCAACATTAAGAACAGTTTTTTCATCCTGATTTCTTTTTACCTTTCAGTTAGATGTTAGTCAAAGTCATTAAAACTAGAAATAAAATTTCAGAACCAGCAAATAATATTAAAAAAGCTATTATAGTTTGCTCAGAAAGCTAGTCGAAAAGATATTTAGTCTGTAAGGGTACTACAATATCACAAAGAGCTCATTCATACTGACCATTTGATCTTCTCACAAATACCATGTGGCAGGCCTACAGCCTTCATGAGCTGTTCAGACAAAGATATTTTTTTTATATACAACGGAAGGGAAATAGAAGAGGAACGGGGAGATACAGGATTCAGCCGTCTTCCTATACACCATTTTAGAACTTAAAACACAAATATTTTTAAGAGCACTATACAAAATATTTCAAAGAATTTATAAGACAATGGAAATCATCAGGAAAAAAAAAAAGTCCAATCCTCGCACATTTAGGCCTCCCATATGGAAGTAAAGAAGAAATTTTTCAGAACTGACTACATAGAATGCCAAGTGTTCAGGTGTGACGACCTTCAGAAATTAATTCTACATCTTATTTGGAACCAAAATGTTAATATTTGATTCACAATGATAAGGGGCATTTACTTAAAAGTATCAACAATTTCATGGTCAACACAAAATAAAATAAAAATCAACATACACTCGCCAAACAATCATTAATTTAGAATAGCCTATAACTCTTAACCAATATTAAAATAATAAAATAGCATAATGGCAATCACAGTGTTATACCCTTAGATTTTTGTGGTCGGTAAAATATGAATACTATTTTTTTTTTTTGTAAACCCTTTTTTACAGGTGTGTTTCAACCTGCAGGCCTACCCTACATAAGGAGTTCTACAATACTGTTTATTAATTATTAAAACCACAGTACAATACTTCCTTCAATTTGTACAAGGAAGTAAAAAGAAAATAATAAAGGATGATTCTGTTCAAAAAACAGTTTATGTAATAGCGAAATGAATAAACGCCTTTTTAATATGCGAGCATGAAAATATAGTAAGTAGTTATATTTAGAACATTATCTCCAATAGGCTCAGGCTTAGGAAGGGAGACAATACTTTAAAAAGTTTATAAAATAACTAATTATCAATTAGAATATAGACTAATATTTTTTCAATTTTCTACAAGCACTCCATTAATGGAAAACATTCAAAAGGTTTTGAAGGCAAGTGCATTAGCACAATTGGTTATAGAAGAAAAATAAGGGGAAAACTTGAATAACAATAAATCTGGGGAATATTTGAGGGGAGCTTTTAACAATGAAATTTAATATAATTTATTAGACTATCTTATTTTTTAATTACTCTCCAAGACCTTGAAGTTCTGTTCTACAATAGTATTTCCAACGGAAGTACCCCGCTTCATACATAAACACTTAGATGGGAAAAAAAAGATAAAACAAATAGCACTTAAAACATATTTCCTGAACCTCTGATGTATGGAGGCCACCCTGATCGTAAACATGTAAAGAAATGAATGAATCATACGTTGTTATTTGGATTGTTTTTCTAACAATCAACTTAGTTCAATTAATATTGTCTTGTTTCGCTACAATAGCATGCACTAATGTCTTTATATCAGTTGTATTCAAAATTGTGCAAACTGTGCAAGTTAAAAGCCTTGTTCAATGAAGTTGCCTTATTACAATAACTTGTACATATTAAACATAATTAGATAAAAACTAGGTTTTTACAAAACTATTCCATGTAAATTTAAAAATAAAGTAAACGATCAAGTAATATAATTTGAAAAGATTTAGGGAAGTATGTAACATTATTACACCTAAAGGCCCTATTCTCTCAGTTAATAGTTAAATCAATATCTCAAGTAAAGAAACCCAATTGTCACACAGTTGGTGTGATGTTTTATACACAAACAATATCAAAGGTCAATTCTAGAAAAAAAAAACACAAGCAGCAAAAGTTTATGAGGTATTTAAAGCAAACACATAATAGACTTTTGCCTTCGCAACTTGAAAATATGTTAATTCATAAAACACTAATAATTTGCACTAGTCCTATTTAAATAAACAATATTCAATCAAAAATGCATTAGAATTAGAGGTCAGTGACAAAAACTTCACTTGAAATTGTTAGTTACTAACATCATGTCTTGGTTAAAAATATTTGATTTGTATATTGAGATAATACTTACAGCCATACTTGGATTAGATTTGGTGATATAAACCACCGTTGGGTAAAATTGTTTTTTCTGATAGTAAGCATTTCCTACCACAACCGTTGTAAGCACAAGACTCAAAACTGTAATACTTAAATTTCTCATCATATATAATATATTGTACTAATCACATTAAATAAAGTATACGTCTAGACCACATTTCTAATACTCAATCCATGATTAGATTTTGTTGTTATGAAAAGAATGTTTTGACACACGTATCAATCCCATAAGTTACTGGTTTTGTCCTCACTGTAGCCTTCTCAATAGTTGGACACAAAATGAAGATCTGCAACATACCTCGCGGCAGTGGTTGCTTTGGACTCCTTTGACGTCATCACAAGACCAAAGTTCTCAAAACTACCTTCTTAACACGAGTGAACTTTAAAATAAAATAATAAAAATACTCAAAATCTTTTTAGTATATCGAAATATATATTTCAGGACAAATATTGTGGTAGTTATCTGGTGAATATCACTATGCACTAATAACCGCGGAACACACTAGGCGTACCGATTTCTTCCTCATTAAATATTACAGTTTATAGATTTATTGTGCATTTTATCATTAATTTTTTTTTTATAAGAAAAAAGTTGGATTAATAGCGAAGAATTCGCTTCTTAAATTTATATCAATGGATTAATATGAATGGATGTATGAAATAACGAATTCTTATTATTTCATATTTATCTAAAGTATTTTTTTTTCTATTACCAATGCAAAATATGTCGGATACTCCGAGATGCACAGAGAGATATTCGGAAATCATAATTCATGTGTAATAAATTTCATTTTGAACTCCGAAAGTGTTCTTTTCGTTCTTATTCCGTAAACATGCTAAGAAATGAATGAATCACACGTTCGTTATTTGGATTGTTTTTCTAGCATTAAACTTAGCTCAATTAATATTGTCTTGTTTCGCTACAATAGTATACACTAATAGTTTTTTAATAATTTCTTTATATCAGTTGTATTCTAAAATTGTACAAACTGTGCAAGTTAAAAGCCTTGTTCAATGAAAATGCATTATTACAATTACTTGCACATATTAAACATAATTAGATAAAAACTGGGTTTTTACAAAACTATTCCATGTCAAATTTAAAAATAAAGTAAACGATCAAGTAATATCATTTGAAAAGATTTAGGAAAATATGTAACATCATTAAACCTCTCAGTTAATAGTTACATATAATCTCAGTTTAATAGTTACATATTCTCTCAGTTAATAGTTACATTATCTCTCAGTTTAATAGTTACATATTCTCTCAGTTAATAGTTACATCAATATCTCAAGTAAAGAAATCCAATTTTCACACAGTTGTTGTGATGTTTTATACACAAGCAATATCAAAGGTCAATGCTAGAAAAAAACAAAACAAAGGCAGCAAAAGGTGTTCTTTTCGTTCTTATTTCGCATTTTAATAATAATTGAGATATACTGAGTGGAAACCTTTACAGTTTGACAAAACACTTTGAATTCGTGTGGTTAGTTCAGATTAGCCTGTAATTTATTCATATTTTACTTATGTTTATCAATGATTTTATTTGATATTGTTTTTTACCCAATCCGTTTGTATTCTTTAAACCAGGTATGGGCAACATTTGACATGCTGTGGGCGAAACTTTAGTGTGCAAGTACGTTCGCCGACCGCTTTTAAAAGTAGTGCATTTCAAACTAGTGTTCATAATTTTTAACGATAGATATCAGATAAGAAATTATACGACAATGTAAGTATAATACAATTTATTAAACAATAAACAATAACAAAATAGGTACAAAATTATAATTAAAAGTTAAATAGCGACGCCCAAAACAATGAGACGCTTGAGCTTGAATTTGGGAAACTAATTCATGAATGTTTGGATTAATTCCACTGAGACAAAGTCGTAAAGTATTTTCCAAATTACCGTCAGTCAGTCTTGTACGATGTTTTGGTTTATTAACTTTCATCATTAAAAGAACTGTTCTCAATTACAAGTACTGCCAAACGCACAAATCTCTCCTCATCTTCCTCATTTGGAGTAAGTAGTGTAGTATTTTTGTTTATTCGGGTTTTCAAAATGTCTCGCGGGCCGGATCAAACCTTCCAGGGGGCCGGTTGTTGCCCACATATGATTTAAACACTAAATACATCAAGAGTTCTAACTTAAGAAGCGACTTTCATAATTGTCGAAATATGTAAACATGGAATTCATGTCTCATATTCAAATTCAGTGTTTTGTATATAGTCCATCATTAAGTAATGTTTATTTCATATCAAATGTTCATAAATATAATGTTAGGGTAAGAAGCAATGGTATATCGACTATTTTTAAAAACATTACTTTTACAAAAAAAAAATCATGACGATTAATCGAATATTCATAAATACTAAGAGGTTCCCAAAAAAGTTGCGTCATGCCAGAATAGTAAAATGGACATAACAAGATACGATACTCGCGTTATGGGTGATTTCCCTTAAGGTAATTTTTTCTATAAACCACAACTCTGTAAATTGCATATATGGGTAAAGTTATGAAATAGCTGACCAAAAATCAGTTAGGAGATTTCCCCTAAGGGAAATCAGCTATTGAGGTCGTACTCATGGCGCGATTTTGGAAAAATTTCCTCTACCCAGGAGATGACGAATATGAGGTTCGTTCAAAACTAAATATGTATATATAAATAAACAAGCTAAGGAACCCGGCTTCGCTGGGGAAATAATTAGAGGCAGAATGATGATGGTATTTGTTTTTGGCAAGGCTTCAATGTGTTCAACTACACTTCCCGTCTGTGCGTATTGTTTTCCCGTAAGAGTCGGGTAGGAGAGTTATAGAATAGAAATTTTAGTTTTGAAGAATAAATGAAATAAATCCCTAGTCAATCCCTTTCCACTGTTTAACACACCTCTAGCTAAGTTGCCCGGTTTCGTCCGGGAATTCATTTGAGGCTGAATGATGACGGTATTATTTTTTTGGAAAGGCTTCAATGTGTATAACTACACTTCCCGTCTTGGCGTATTGTTTTCCTGTAAGAGTCGGGTAGGTTCAAATAATTTTCACCCTTATATTAAATAAAGTATTAAATACACTTTAGGGCAAACTGGCATTTTTCATAAATTAATATTTTGGAGGGGGGCAATATACTATACTTGGCAATCACTTTACTGTAACTGGCGTTAAAATAATAACATAGATTTGAATTATTAAGGATAAAAAATTAACATAGATTTGAATTAATTTATCCAGGTGGGGTAACTGGTAGTTCATATTGGAAATAATTGTTGAGCATATCAATATTTCTATGCATATTACTTGCTTCATACATAGTTGAACAAAAAATGTATAAAACAAAAGTTACTCTAAATAACAAAGTAAACAATTTTGTTATGCACACATTTTCCGAAAAACAAATACAAAAAGAAATATCACAAATTTGTATTTCAGGCCTCCCTTATAACCTCCACTCCTGTTCAACCTATACACTTTTATATAGCTTATGAAAGAATTAATGCTAATTCACATACCAAGTTTTCTTAAGTTCAGTTCAATCGTTAGTGCCCAATAAAATTGTTGACTTCAGCTTTAGTTTTTAGTGTATACCTCGTTTATACCTTTGTTATACGACAACAGTAAATATAACAGTAGTTTCTCTAAATAACAAAATAAACAATTTTTGTCATGTGCATATGAGCCGAAAAACCAATAAAAAACGAAATATCGTTTTTTTTTTTTTTTTTTTAATTTCAGGCCTCCCTTATAACCCCCACTCCTTCTCGTACCTAGAAATGTTGGTACAGCTTATTATCACGGAGGAGTTAGTGCTAATTCACATACCGACTTTTGTTTAGTTCGGTTTAGTCTTTTGTGCCAAATTAAATTGTTCGCTTCCGCTATTGGTTTTAGCGTATATCTCGTTTATAATTCGGTATACGAAAAAAGTGTATATAACAAAAGTTACTTTAAATAACAAAGTGAACAACTTTTGTTATGTTCATATTTACCGAAAAACCAATAGGAAACGAAGTATCGTTAGTTTTAATTTCAGGCTTCTCTTATAACCCCCACTGTTCGTCTCAGAGAATATTAATATAGCCTAAAGTCTAAGTTGGGTTAGTAGTAATATACATACCAAATTTCATAAAATTCGGTTCGGCCGTTTATGCGTGAAAAGGGAACAAACAAACATACAGGAAAGAAACAAATTGCAGATATGGTGTCTATGACATGTGAAATGAAAAAGCATAGTGAAATTTTGAAAAAAAAAATCAATGTACAGAGGTTACAATTATATATATATATAATTTTGAACGGGCCTCATTTTCGTCATCTACTAGGTAGGATTGATGGATATTTGAGAACATTTTTCGAAAATCGCGTAAAGAGTACAACCTCAATAGCTGATTTCCCATGTTGTTTAATCTTTACCAAACTCCATATGTGTTTTATACAAAAAGAAAGATCAAGTTCGTTAACTGCTGAAATCGGAGTGGGGGAAGTGTGTGGGGGGTTTAGAGAGGTTTCGTAATATATCCGTTATTATGCGTCCGATCGAAACTTTGTACAGAGCCAATCTCATTATAAGTGTAATGTTCTATAAATGTTTTTTTGTACATTTTTTCAATATCTTTAACATTAACCGAGATATTTACATGTTTTAGTTTTCAGCCTTCAGTAAAGCCCCACTCCTACTCACGTCATATTAACAATAAGCTGTTAATTATGAAACACTTTATTTGAAGCTAAAATAACAAATATTGTTCTCATTGAACTTTTACGTCTTGAGATAAATGCAAATACGTGTCGCATGTGGGAAATATGCTCAGTTAACGCAGCCCCTGCGTGCCGGGCTTTTTTGTAGATCTTTACGCAACTTGAATATTAAGCGAAGTATTTATTATTATTAATCGTTTTTTTTTTACTTTAGGTAACTGAGTCGGCGTCGAGTGAATAGAAGTACATGTAAAAAATCCGTCACGCAGGGGCTGCGTTAACTAGATTTCCCACGTGCGCTGCGTATTTGCATTTATCTTAAAACTTAAAAGTTCAATGAGAACAATATTTGGTATTTAAGCTTCAAATAAAGCATTTCATAACATAATAGACTATTTTTAATATGAGATGAGTAAGAGTGGGGCTTTCCTATAGACCAAAAAGTCCGTCACGCAGGGGCTGCGTAAACTAAGCAGATTTCCCACGTGGTTTTGCACGTGGTTAGAGAAATCTGCCTAATAACAACTGTAGTAGTAAGAAACCTCTAAACCTAAAACATTATTTAGGGCGTAATAACCCAGTAGTTTCTAGCCCCAAAAAACAGTTAACCTAACCTCTAAACCTATTCACGAGGGACGAATAGTTATGGAAACGGTCACCAGAGCTCTCGGCGGAAAGTCCGAACATAGCCTACTGGCGACCACACGCAGAATACAAATGCAAATATCTCGGTTAATATTCAAGATACAGAAAAAATGTATAGAACAATATTTATAGTAAATTTAATTTGCAATAAAATGTATTCTATACAATTTTTCGATCCGACGCATAATAACAGAGATATTTTGAATTTTCAAAAATCCCCCCTCTAAACCCCCCCCCCCCTCCCACTGGTCCGATTTCAGCCATTAACGAACTTGATCTTCCTTTTTACATAAAACGATTAAATTCCGAGTTTGGTAACGATCAAACAAAAATTGCGACCGCTAGAGTGTTAACAGACAAATATATATATATATATATATATATATATATATATATATATATATATATATATATATATATATATATAATTTTGAACGGACCTCATTTTTGTCATCTCCTGGGTAGGATCGATGGACATTTTAAGAAATTTTTCGAAACTCGCGTCATGAGTACGACCTCAATAGCTGATTTCCCTTAAGGGAAATCTGCTAAAACTAAAAACTGCAAATATCTCGGTTAATGTTAAAGATATTGAAAAAAATGTACAAAACAACGTTTATAGAACATTACACTTATAATAAGACTGGCTCTGTACAAAGTTTCGATCGGACGCATAATAACGGATATATTACGAATTTTCTAAATTCCTCCCCTCTAAACCCCCCACACAGTTCCCCACTCCGATTTCAGCCGTTAACGAATTTGATCTTTCTTTTTGTATAAAACGATTATATATCAAGTTTGGTAACGATAAGACAAAAATTGCAACCGCTAGAGTGGTAACAGACAAATATATATATATATATATATATGTGTGTGTGTGTGTGTGTGTGTGTGTGTGTGTACAGTTTAGCAGATTTCCCTTAAGGATTTCCTTAAGGGAAATCTGCTAAAAGTCCGCCACCCAGGGGCTGCGTAAACTAAGCTGATTTCTCTCGTGCTGGTATAACACATTTGTGGTCTAATCTCACCACTTATTCTCTATAAGAAAAAAACCCTATGAGTAGAAGGGAGTGGGGTTACTGAAGGCAGAAAACAAGAATGTATGATTAACTCGCTTAATGCTTGAGTTACGAAAAAAAATGCACAGAATAACAATTGTAGAACATTAATAGTTTTTCAAGTTTGGCTTTATAACATTTCAGGATCCGACTCATAATAACGGAGGTATTTTAAATTTTCGAATTTCCTTCCTCTCTAAACTCTCACCATTCCTAGTCCGATTTAAGCCAATAACAAATATTATCTTTAATCTTGACTAAAACCGTTAAATATCGAGCATGGTAGAGATCAAATAAACATTTTCGAGTAAAGAACAGAAAATCTTAATTGATGGCATCATCACATAACATTTCCGTGTATCTCGCAAAGTAAAGGTTCATTGAAAACCTTATTTGGTATTTAAACTTGGAATTAAATGGTGCATGTAACAACAGCTTATTGTTAATATGACATGAGTAGAATTGGGGGTTTACTGATAGCCGAAAACTAAAAATCTTGGTTAATATTCAATATTGAGAAAACATAATGATGAAGATGCAGAAAAAACATATATAGCAACATTCATAGAGCATTAAATTTTCAAGTTTGGTTCTATACACTTTTTCGATCCAACGTATAATAACGGAGATATTTAAAATATTCGTAATTCCCTCACTGTAACCCCCCCTCCTCCCACTGATCCGATTTCGGATATATATATATATGTTACTGTAAAATCCCGAAGTGTGGTAAATGTCAGGACTTACCGGTAAATCCTAGGATTTACCAAGAGCACTGGTTAAAGTCCGAAATGTAGATGAAATTCGAGCTTTTACCGCTTGGCAGTTGGCCAATCCCCGGATTTACCGTCTGGCTTGGTAAATGCCCGAAAAACATTAAATAAATGTGAGATTTCGTACTTTTACCAATGCTGTTTGGTAAATATGCGGATTGGCCAAGGCTCATTGGTAAATGTCCAGTGAAGGGGAGTGGATGGAACCCAATGATACTTCAAAGTGGTCTGAGGGGATTAGGTTTATTGAGGCCATGAAAAACAGAGACTACCACGAAGGAATCAAATGCTCTCCCTATGAAGCCATGTTTGGAGTCCTCATGAAAATGGGTTTGGCTACCTCGAAACTCCCTCGTGATATGACAACCAATCTCGCGTCTGTGGAACAGCTTGAGCAAATTCTTGATGATACTACTGTATCTTTTCCATCTACTTCCCAACAAGATGAGGTTCAAACGTTGGCTCTTGAGGAAGATATGACAAAAACGGTGGAAGTAAAACATCCTGATGGCGGCAAACTTCAGCAAGACAGTGCCAATAATAAGTTATCTGCCACCGAACAGAAGATGTGTTCTAAATTTAAAGAAATTCCTCAAGCAGCAAGGGAAGGCCGAGAAAATGGAAAAATACGACGAAAAGAAAATTCCCAGATCCCGAAGATGGCCAAAACGTGAGGATCAAAATTCCTGATGTCGACCATCTAAAATCGACCCCAAAAGCATGATTGCAGAAATCGTCAAAAAGAAGATGGTTTCTACCAACTCGGAATATCTTCAGGAAAATTGAATACATTATATTCGTGTGATCAGTTTATAATTTGCACCGAAAATTTCATGTCTCCTGATGAAGTGCCCGACAAAGAGATGTCTTCGCTGGTGGCCAGGGTTTCAAAAAATGCAACTGCTTAAAAAAATGTTCAAATAAGAAATGTTTGTGCAAGTTAGCTAATATGAAGTGCAATTCAAAGTGCCGCAATTCTCTCCCATGCTGTAACAAATAATAATAAAACTTATTCTAAAATTTTCATTTCAAATAACCTTTATTCCAACTTTTACCGGCAGACTCTGGGAAATGTTAGGATTTACCAAAATCTGTTGGTAAAAGTCCGAAAGATTCATCCTGATTGAGATAATTTTAGCTTTTACCGAGCCTCTTGGGAAATCCTAAGATTTACTGGCTAAAGTTCAATTTGAAAGATAAAATCATAGAAGTCCATCCATAACCCCAGCAATAGCACAGCTAATAAATTTAGTGTGCAATCTGCAGTCTTAACTTAGCACCTCCAGGATAGTAATCTAGTATAGAATGCCCTTTTATTTATTATTACTACCCGGGTAATATAATTACATTACATTTACTGTGAGGGTATTGATTAAGAAGTATATTTGTTATCCGAGATTCTACAAGAATACAGAAGTTGCACTTGTTTCCAAAAATAAAAAAAAGGACAAATTCAAACTTTAAATATTTCTCAAGTATTTTAGCTAGTGTGTGGGTGTATAAACATACATATATGGCAGGTGCTATGGGTCCAATGTATAACTTCAAAATGGATATGCTTGAGGCCATACTCAAAGGAATTAATTCCCGGCCTCTGTCAACTGAAGAAATTCGGCAGCTAATAGTGTCTGGCTCCGACTCCCAACCACCCAGCCCATACACCGAACCACCCTCCCCTGCTCTTATGGATACGACGGAGCGTCCAGGGACTCCTCAGGGTGAAGACATGGTTGACAGCCCTGCTGTCCCCCAGGCCTTCCCTCGGAAGAGAGCCCTCCCTGACCAGGACGGCTTCGTAACGGCCCCTAAGAGCAAATCAAGGCGTGCAACAAGTAGCAATGTCACCCCCCGGCCCCTGTCACCACTAGGAACTCTTTTGCCCCCCCTCCAAAATCCCCCAACAACTCGAACCCGCTCGCTGGCCACGAGTAACCTACCCCCGCCCATTGAACAATATGATCCCTCCACCTTTGCTATCCACCTTAAGGCCCGCATTAAACAGGAATTTACAATCCGAACCACACCCTCTGAAATCAGATTACAAACCCCCAACCAACCGGCCTGCCAGGAAATACTCGGGATCCTAAGTGACCCCCAAAGTCAGGTCCATTTCTACACCTTCGCCCCGCGAGGCACACCCCGTAACCAAAAATACCTCATCCTGGGCCTAGACTTAAACCACCCCATTTACCACATCAAAGCCGCCTTAGCCCATGATGAACTCATCGATGTCCGTAGGCTCACTAGGAGCGACGAAGCGGGACGAAAAACAGAAATTGAGCCCGTCTTAGCCACATTTACCCCAAAATATGACCCAAAGACGCACATAAATAACCTTCGGGCAATTGACAATATAATCGTGCGCACCAAAAAGTATAACCCCTCTAAGGAGATTCCCCAATGCCTTGCCTGTCAAATGCATGGCCACACTAAGAGGTACTGTCACCTCCCTCCTAAATGCGTTCGGTGCGCTGGTGATCACTACATCGAAAATTGCGACAGGGCGAATAATCAACTCAAGTGCATCAATTGCGAAGGAGCCCACCCAGCCTCTTTCCGTGAGTGCCTCTATAGACAAGAAATATTAGAACGGGTTGAACAACGGAAGGCCCGGGCACTACAGCCAGCCTTCATACCTGCTCCTCCCCCCACCACGAACGCCTGGACGGTCAGGCAAAGGGCATCCCCACCTCACCGTACCGAGCCGTCACACACAGCCCCCACTCAGCCAACAGGTACATACCCCGCCGCAACTTCCCAAACCACCCACCCCCCTCACCAATCAAATGACCCTACTGCCCCGTCCTGGATGATAGAAATCAAAACGATGTTTAACAAAGTGATGGACATGATCACAGGATTAATGGAACTCCTGACTGCTTTCGTCAAAAAATGACCCGCCCATACTCCATTTTAAATTTCAACATTAATGGAGCTCTCCTCCACAAGTCCGAGCTTGAAGCTCTTTTATCCCTGTATCACCCAACAATCGTGGTGCTGTGCGACACTCACCTCGAACCCTGGGATAGCTTCCACATTACCGGCTATAGCTCAGTGCGAGACGATGTCATAAATGACAAAAACGGAGGAGTAGCAATCCTCATAAAATACGGGACTCCTTATAAAAGGATAGACCCCATCATTGAACCAATTGCAAAGAAGTATCATCTCGTCTCGCTACTGGTTAAACTCGGTAATGTGACCTATCCTCTCACCGGCCTCTATAGACGGCCCAACGGTAAAATTGTCCATTTCCAACGCCTGCCCAGAATAGCACAAGCTAGCAGGAATCATTTGCTCATAGGGGACATGAATGCCAGACATCAATCCTGGAATAACTCTCATGCCACCCACTCCGGCACGGCGATTACAAGGACAGCCTTCACCGTCGTGCTCCCTAACGCCCACACATATAGAGCCACCCCCACTAGAGTGTCTACTATAGACCTACTACTCACCCGCATCCACCACGTCGTGACGAAATGTACCGCTTTGGACTTCATCACGTCGGACCACTGGCCAGTTCTTTATGAGCTGCTCGGTCGCCCTCCTGTGCCCAAAAAGACCAACTACTCATACCATGAGGCAGACTGGAAATTATTCAAGTCGCTCATGTATGAGTCAACTCCGGTGTTCACACAACATGTTGACACCCATCACCTCGACTACTGCATTCAGGAGTTCTCCGATATCATCATCCAGGCCGCGGATAAATCCATTCCCAAATTCGCTCCCAAACCACCCTCCCTAAAAGTCCCCCTCCACACATCCTAGCCCTCATCCGACAGCGCAATAATATCAAAAACACTTGGTTCAGAACAAGGAACCAAGCGCTGAAACCCATCCTCAATTCCCTCACTACCCAAATCCGCTCCCTCATGAGGCAGTGGAAAACGTCGGTATGGCATGAAACCCTACGCTTGACCCATGGGGATCACCGCAAATTCTGGAAGCTTGTAAAGACCAGGGTCACCAAAAGGCGAACTGTTCTCCTGCAAGCTGACAGTCATTTGATGGACCCCCAAGACCAGGCCGACGAGCTGGCGACCTATATGGCGACTGACTTTCGGTCTCGGGCCACAACAAGCGTAGAGGCTCCTTCGATGGACCGTGAAAGAAATTTCATGTTTGTCTCACCGAAGAAGCTCACTGCCATACTCCGACGCACCAAGGGCGGTAAAGCCCCTGGTCTGGACGGTATACAATATGTATTACTGCGCCAGTTACCACGCAAGTCCTTAGCCTACCTCACCCACCTCCTCAACTCCTGCATCCGCCTCCGTTATTTCCCCTCCCAGTGGAAGCATGCGGTGATCGTCCCGCTTCTCAAACCCACCAAAAACGGCACTCTTCCTGAACACTATCGCCCCATTTCCCTTCTCTCACACATCTCAAAGGTATTAGAGAAGGTGATTCTCGGCTACCTTACAGATTTCTGTGAGAAGGAAAATATCATCCCCCCTGAGCAGACCGGCTTCCGCCCCGGCCTGTGCACTATCCATCCCCTTGCCCGTCTCCAATCCCAAACCACTGCCGCCCTCCGACGAAACCACGCCACGGCCCTCATATCCATAGACTGCACGAAGGCCTTTGACTCAGTCGATCACGGCATTCTCCTAACCAAGCTCCAACAGTACAACTGCCCAGAACAACTCTACTCCCTAATCTCCTCTTACCTCTCCTGCAGATCCTTTCAAACCCGAGTAGGCGAAAGCCTTTCTCGCTCCCATCCTCTCCCATGCGGAGTCCCCCAGGGCTCCGTACTTGCACCCGTCCTCTTCTCCATTTACACAGCCGAGATCGTGAGTCATAGGTATCATCTCCATACGGAAATCACCGCCTATGCAGATGATCTAGCCATTCGTAGCACGTCTATGAACCCCACCCGCGCCCTCACCCTAGCATCCACGGCATGCCAGGAAATATCAAACCGCCTCCGTAATATAAACATTCATGTCAACCCCTCTAAAACGGACGGTTTGATATTTTCCTTCTCCAAAAACGGGCGGCGAGGTCGACTCCCCAAATCATTCCTCCTCGATGGGGCGACTATCCCCGTGGCCAGGACAATTACATACCTAGGGATCCATGTCAACCGGCATCTCCGTTTTTCTACCCACATTGCACGCAAACTTAGGGCCACTCGCATGAGGTTCACTTCACTTCGCCATCTTCTCATCTCCCCTGTCATCAGCCTCAGGCTAAAACTATTAATCTACAGAGGAGTTTTGCAGCCTGCTCTCCTCTATGGTTCCCCCCTCCTCTGGTATCTTACCAAAACATCCCTACAGAGCTTACAATCCTTCCAGAACGGTGTCGTCCGGAAGATTGTAAGACATACATCCCTGGCGAAGAAAACCCACCCAGAAATCCGAGCCACCCTGGAGCTGGACACTATAGCCGACACCATCAAGAAGAGACACGTAAAGTTTTTTGACTCCCTCCAATATCTGCCAAACCCCCTATTCTCATCAAAACTGGCAGGGCACCCGAGGCCGAGGTGTCCCACTCATCGATGTGACAATATAGAACAAAAATGAAAATAAAACAAAAAATGAAAAATAAAGAATCAACACCAAGGACACAACAATGAAATAAAGATTACATCCGTCAGTCACGGACTGGCACCCTTTTCTTTCGTTTTCTTACCTTCTCTCCTACTATCTCTTTGAACTTTTCCTCTTCTTTCATCTCCTTCCTCCATCCAGAGGGTAACCAGCTACCCTACCCACTTCAACTATACACTAAATACACCCATCCTCTTTCACAACCTCCCCTTATAATGATACCCCTGGTATAGCACAAGGGGGCTCATGGCATAGCCTAGGTGTTACCTACACCTGCCGTTTTGCTAGTTTTTCTTTCTTTTTTGTTATTTTATAGAGGTTTCGCTGGGACTCAGAAAAAAAAAAATTAAAGTCAGTCATATTCGGCATTCTCTGGAGGGGAGACCCTTGTTGGTGAGACCTCGCTAATCCTTTTGCCAGATCCGGCCTGCCTGACCAGCCTACTGCCTGTACTACCTCTCACGGCTAAGTCAGCACTGCTATTAAACAGCTAAGTGTTTCAATTGTAATATAGTCTAAGTATAATTAAGTGTCCCCCCATTATATTTTTAAAGGTGCCTCTTCTTTTGCATTTAATAATTATTATTGATGAATATTTTGATTATAAATAAATTTATATATATTCTAATTTTGATTTGAGTCGATTCTTGGTGGCCCTTCCTAAGTTCTTGTTAGTGGTTTGGTTGTGGGATTTTTCATATATTTCAGCTTCCACTGCTTATGGCCGCAGCCAGATCGCAACAAGTGGTAGCAGAGCGTGGTTCTCAACATTTTTTGAGAAGGCACAATAATTTTTGGTCTCACTACTAACTGTAGCTGAACCTTTTCTATCGGCATAATTTTTTTTTTTTTATTATACGCTAGTAATTTATCTAGCGTCTGCCGATTAGCGTATACATCGCTAAATTTATATTTTATATTAAATTTTTTACCCAATTTAGAGTAATTGGGGTTTAGGAAGGTTAAATAATTTTAATTTTTGTTGTCCTGTTGTGTCCACCGTCTCCTTTTCTTTTTCATCATGGATGCGGAACAACAAAATATGACTGCACAGGATCAACACCACCCCCCCCCCCAATCAACTGACTCAAGTATCAGTGTTGAAGGTATAGAAAAATTAGTGGAACTTCAACTTGAAAAAAAGCTTTTAGAATTTAAATCAGAATTTCATTCTTATTTTGCCAAGCTTACGGAGTGCTTAGGGGGCATGCTGGAGTTTGCGGGAACCTTTTCCAAAATATTTGAGGCAGCAACAAATGTTCCCCATGATAATGCCCTTCCTAGTGTATCTCGACAGCCAACCCAATTTGAAGAGAAGGCATCAACTCCAGCTAGGGGTTATACATTTTTACAGGATACATTCAGAATTTCAGAGCCTGTTAAAAAATTACCCCCATATTTCGACTCCCTATTAAATAACATACCCACTTTGAGGACTAGCGACCCTCACTCGATCTTAGAATTTTTGGAGGCACTGTACGAAATTAATAAATTAAAGCCCACCTGGTTTGATAAAATTTTTCAAAGACTGACATTTTCCCAGCCTCAGGCAGTTTTGAAACATTTATTAACTTCTCCCAATTTAACGTTTGAAAAAGTGAGGGACACACTTTTGGAAAACACTACGCCTCGTACTTGATTACAGTACAAAATTGATTATATATATAGGCAACAAAAGGCTGGCGAACCGTTCCGGGAATATGCGGACCATTCAATCAAATATTCTGAAGTTGAAAATGAAAGTGAAATAATTGAAATAATATTAGAAAATGCTAATGATCATACATGATCCATTTTTTACATTTAATACTATTCCTTCCACATTCAGGGAATTAAATTTATTAATTCATAGAGTGGAGAAGTTAGAATTAGAGTTAGAAACCTAGATAATATACGTCAAATAATAATAACTTTTTGGAAAATAGGTCTGCATTAACCCTCCCACCCGCCCTTAATAAGTCTATTGAAGACATTAAATCACTAATGGATTTTCTTAATTCTAGGGGGAGGGAAGAGTCACACAGATCATATCGCGACTCATATAGTGCCCGGAACAGAAACTATAATAGTCAGCATAATAATAATAATTATCGACGTAATTTTCCTGAAAGAAACCAGGATCAGGGCAGGGATAGACCAGGCTATCATAGGGAGCACCCAAAGTCTCCTATTTCTCCACCTAAAAAGACCCAGGTTAGGTGGAATACTAAGCCCCCAGAAAAATTAAATTATATTTCTCCACCACAGATAATTTATTTACCGGCTCCTCCTGTCCAGCATAATCATAAAGGGTTTAAAAAGAAAAAATTTAAATCCAAGGAGGAGCCTAAACGGGCTGTCAAGCCCGATGGGGCATCTAAAAACTAAAATTTAGATAGTTTAGATGGCAGGGGAAATTTTTCATCATTAGATTCCACATAGAGAAACTTATCCAATTCCCCTGACCAATTAGATGCCCTTCTGGGAACGAGAATAAACTTCCTAACCTATCTTTGGGCCAGTCCTATCCTATCTCAGATTGCAGCATATATATATATAATTTTGTCATTTACTAGGTTGGATTGATGGACATTTGAAGTAATTTTTTGAAAGTCCTGCCATGTGTATAACTTCAATAACTGATTCCCCTTATGGTAAATCTGCTATAAATTAGAGCAATATTTGAGTTATCTTATATTTGAAAAATGCCCTAACACTTAAAATTATTAAAATGAACAGACATAATAAGTGTATGTTTTTATAATAGTGGGTAAGGAAAGAACCAGAAAAAAAATTAGCAAAATAATATCTTTATTTCTTGTCTATAATAGTACAGAGCTTAACAAAATTTACAATGTTTTAACAATGGCTATTGGAAAACAAATTTTTATTCTAACAATTTCTCTACTTTAGTAAAGCTTTATATTTTTGGTAAGTGGTGGGCATTTCATTTTCAAACTCTCCTTAACATTTATAGAAAAGTTATAGTTATTTACATAAAGATGTAGAGATAACAATGTTAAATTTTTTCTAGAAGCAAATGATCATTGTTTTAATCCATTAGCACATAATTTGATTTGCATTTTTAACGAATATGAAGTACCATACCTTTTCTTCTTGCGTGCTGATTTATGCAAGATGCATTAGTGATTAGTTCTAAAATTGCTTTTGTTATAGGCACAATGATGAGGACAATATATACATGATATAGCACTTGGCTGCATTAAAAATCATCTATAAGTTGGTATATATAAATAGCAATGTCCTACAAATGTAAATCTTTACATTTTATCAAAACAGTATTTCAATAAAATATTAAGATTTTAGCCACATTCCCTATGCAATAATAATTATAATGTTTCAAGTCAAAAGTCTGCCGAGGGAAACTAAAATATATATACAAATAAGTTCCATTTGAACTTCTGAAAAAGTATGCATGCATGCTCATGCAAAATATTAGTGTTGTGTGCGTATGAGCGCGTGTGCTGAAAGAAGAGAAAAAGAGACAAAGTGTTTTTGTTTTTTTTATTACTGTGTAATAGCTGATATTATTTTTAGCTTGTGAATTCCAGACAATTTAATTTGAGTAGTATATTTCAACCCACACTCATAATCTAAGCACAATTATACTGTGGTGAATGTGTACATGCAATTGTTTTACTTCTTTTTATTTTATTTTTTTGGTATATGCGCTCTTAGGTTAATTTTTTAAGGTGCCAATAACATTCCCTTGTACAAAGTTAGATATTTACAGAAACAAAGTGTATAAAATTTACATGGCAAATAGACACTAATATTATATATATATATTTATGTAAAACAATTATTATAATTTAATATTTAACATGTGTCTATTATAGCTTTATTTTTTTATTTACAGATTTTTTTAACAAAAGCATCTGATCTAAAAACGTTATCAATACTTTAGTTACAGTAACACATTTATTACACTTGTAAAAAGAATAAACTCTCAATTAATCATAACAAAAATTGTGTACACATTTAAAAATTTATAATGATTTAACTATGTTCTCTTTTATTATTCAAATATGAATGCAGGCACACTTATTTTCCTTAATTCAAGATAAACCATACTTATAATATACACATATTTATATTTATTATATTGCTTTATATGATTATACCAAAGTATATATATCAGTTCATTTTCTTACTTTTATAAGTATAAATATATTTTATAGCTACTGTGATAAGTCCTCAAAGATAACATACAAAACAAGTAGGTATATTCTTGTATATAATTATATCCAGTGGCACACAAGACCAGAAGGAAATGACACGAATCATGTAAATATCTAAGTTGGATTCAGTAAGAAAAAAAAAATTGAACTAACATATTTTTATCATATATTCTTAAATAGTGTGTACGGTTAAGGTAAATGCACTTTAGTTCAAAACCTATTTTATTTTAATGGTGTATTGCCAGAGGAAAAGGTCTGGGGAGATAAAATATTTTGATAGGTACTATGACATCATTCTGTCAAAGTGGGGATCACGAGATAGCTAGGCTAAATACAACACTGGCTAAAATATTGGTCTATGTCACCAAAATTTAATTAGTCCTCTCTCTCGAGTATATTCACAATATAAAAATCTAGATATAAACATACAAGTTATCCAGGCCTTAAACTTACCCCCATTTGCTATAATAATTTTAATGAGGTAAAACACAATTACATGTATCAAATTCTACTCTTTCACTATATGATAATTTAATTTTAATGTGGAACTAAATGAACAAGATATAAAATTGTTATGCTTTAATATTAAGAAGACATTTGTATTAAAGCTTTAGTGCAAGGACTTTCCTTTGTGGAAGACATTATTTACCAATGCCAAGTGTAAGTATTTTTAAGAATTACTTTTAGGTCCTCGAGGATAGATTTAAAGAGATGGAAATGAATTTTACATTCAGAGCAAATAAATGACAGACAAAACATGATAAGTATAATAATATTAGTAAGAATTAATATTCAAAAATCTAGATAAAAACAAATAAAATTAAGAAGAAATATCAGTGTAGTGCTGTTAGTCAAGAAATTGAAGAAAGACTGGTTTGTAATCAAACGATTATATACCACTATTATTATACTAAGTATAACATTATAAATGTGATTGTTACTTTTGTTTTAATATTTTATTTTACTTTTGTGATAAATTTGTACTTATCGTAGTGAAGAAAATTAAAGTACAAACAAGAGCTATTCTTTGATGATGTCTTTTTTTAAACTACAAATTATATATATGTAATTAATAAATTATTAGTGTATTATTCTTTAAACTGGCTTATTTAAGAAAGTAACAAAAAAAAAACAGTAAAAAACAATTTAAATTCTACAGAATACATAATGACTGCCTGTAAGCAATTGTGTGCCACTGAGTACTCAGCCAAATGAATAAATAAATATTTTCTAAAACTGAAATACATTGAATCAAATAGTAATTCATGGATTTATTAATTTATTTGTATGATTTTAGATGTATTTTCAATTGTATAATGTTGAATAACAATTTATATCTGAAGGTTATTAGCTAAAACAAAATTCTAAAATTTAAATGTTTTAGAAAATGTGGAGTATTATGAAAGCCAAAATTAAAAGTTTCTATAACACATGATGACACTTGTCTAAAAGAAGTGACACATGTCAAGTATTTTCTTAATACAATAAAATCAACATGAATAGAAAATAAGAAAGCCAATAACCCTTGTCTTTATCCATATATTGAATATCACATTGACTATATATTTTGAAGGTCATGATTATGAAATGAAAATAAAATTCAGAGAAGCCCAAAAATCCTACCTTTAAAGCTTTCTAAAGGTATATAGCATATAAAAACTTTGTTGTTACTCATTATCACAGTTAAACAAGTAAAGCTTTTAAACTATTTAGGTAGTTAAAAATACTTTATATTCATTTCTACTGCCTTACACAGTATTCATAAATGTTAAATTTGTATATTCACCTATTTCACCTTAGACCTATTTTATTTTATGTTATATATATATATATATATATATATATATATATATATATATGTGTGTGTGTGTGTGTATATATGTAATATATATATATATATATATATATATATATCTATATATATATATAATAACAGTTAATGAAAATACACTGCCTTGGTGTAATAGGATTTTGATAAGGTCTATAACATCTTTTAATATAGATCAAACTTTAAAATGAATTGTTGAAAACATGTTGAAGCAAGCTCAAATTCAGGAATTTCTTACAATCCCAATAGATGTCTCCTGAGATATAAAAAGGAGAGGTGTTTATTTTTTTTTTTATATGTATTTAATAAGGTGCATTTACTTCTAGTTAGCACGAATTATAGGAGCTCTTGACATATTGAGCAGTAACAGGACATCAGAACTCTAGGAGTTAAGGAGTTTTGACTGGTCTATAGTATATTATCACCTTCAAATTGAAAAAGAATTAAAATATATGGTAACCAAGTCCTATTGAAGACTCTCTCAACTGGGTCTATTATCTAAAATTTGCTCAATTTCCCAGAAATATATGTTACGGGGATTCTCAAGGTTCTTCGTGTATTCAAATAAATGAAGAGTGTGCATCACACATCGAACTTGATGAGATACCATAATACAAACTTCATTGTCTAAAACAGGTTCCCTGGAGGAAGTAATAGTACAATTTAGAAAAGGGGAAGGAGAAGAGAAGTTTTAGGGATTTCATGCTATCTATCTTCTGTACAACAAAACTGAAACAGATGCCTATAATGGTTTCAGAGGCCAAAATGTTGATATACACTACAGAGAGCTATCTATTATAAAACCATTCCAGAAATCCAAGGTTTTAGTATAAAAAATAATTATAATACAGATTTCCAGGCTGAAAAATTAGTATTTTAATAAAGAAAATTAGAAAAAGCCTGAGTGCATGAGAGAGTAGCAGTCTAAGAAATAATTTCCGTGGTATTAAATACCACAACAGGACAGGAGTAGAAAGGACACACAACTAATACCCTCTATATTGCCACAATGTGGCTTTCACCTGAAATTACACAAACCTAGCTCCAAGATACAAGGACTATAGTACAAAATAATGGGCGAGTAATTATATTGTTGTAATAACATATTAGTATTAATTAATCTTGAACAATCCCTGTTATAAAGATAATTCAAATTTAATTTCCAGATGTATAAACTTAGACTTTTTATCAATCCCTTTATCCCCTTTTTTTTCTCTGCCAAATATTTATATCTGCCCTAGTCTTCTCCACATTGAAAAATGGTTCTAATATCTGAAAAACATGCAGTTAGATTAAAAAAATTAAATTCATTATTTTTTCTTTCACCCCAGCTATTTGTAAAGTTTGTCTTTCAACAATTATAACTAGACCACAAATGCTAAAAATCAGTATCATCAATAAAGTAGTAGTGATCCAAATGTTTGATTTAATTTTGAATGTAAGTATATTTACATAAAAACAAACAAATTAAGCTGCCCACTTTTTTGGGGTACCTATCAAAGTCAGCTTCCTTGTCTACCTTATTTAAGGTAATTATATCCATTTTTGTTAATATCATATAAATATCATTTCTGTTGGAGATGTTACGAAGGAAGTAGCTTATGTTAAATTTTATTTTGATATAAATGGAAGTTCACTATCCTAATAGATGCTTTTAGTATCTTAGTTGACATCTTCCTCATTTCTTCCGTCTTTATACTGAGATCTTGTGCAGTCATCTTGGGTATAACTCCTCTAGATCCAAACAGTAACCCTTTAACTGCCCAATTTTCTATATTGTAGTTTTCTTTAAAATATGGCATTGGGTGTAGATTCCTATTTTTTCTAAATTTACTTCTTCTGCTTATTTTTTACTTATTTCGAACCAAACTGTCAGAACAATAATTATACCCTTGTCTTGGGTCATTCCATGTCAACTCAACACACCTATTCAACTTGACCATCTCAGATTTTGATGAAATTTGGCACTGAGGTTGAATTCTTGGAGACAAAGAAAAATATTTTACTTGTTGAAAGTTATAAAAAAAACGCCCAATATTGCATGGCGGGCATTCACTAAAATTGTAATAGCTCCTCTCCTAATTCAGCTACAGACTTGGGAGTGTTGCTATTTTATTCTATGTTTAATGGCCTTTAATTTGACATGTAAAACTTAGTGGGTCCTGAGGAAATTTTGTTTTCCAAAATCGGTACCATAATTTTGAATTTAAATTTCCTCTACATATCTCACAAGGTTTATTCCTTTTGTAGTCTACATTTATTTTGTGACTTCTAGCTATGTGGTGGTTGAATCCCCATTTAGTTAATACTTTTTGACACAGCTGGTGTTCTATTAAATCATTGTTAGGTCTTTCAGGTTCGGCCAAGTTCTGTGCTTTTTTTTGTGAATTATTCATTGGTACTTACTCACTGTATGGCATTTATGGTGGAATAACGAGTTTGACTTTATGGATACCTTCAGTTTATGAATCTTCATCATTTTTTAATCCCTTTTCATTCAGTTATTCTCAGTGCATCAACTAATTTCAATAATATTTCAGAGAGCTTGTTTTTTGAGCTTATTGTCAATTTTTATTAATGTGTTTTTATGCACTGATTCTTAACAAAAAATAAATAAATCAGGAAGAAAACAAAAATATGTACTTGGTTGATTTTTTCATTAAAATGACCTCTTTCGAGTAAAAAAAGTTTTCAAAATTACTTGAACTAATTTGTAGAGTTGAAATTATCACAAGACTCATTCCTAAGCCAACTTAAACATCCTTAGTGTTCTTCTCTGATTAGTACACTATGTAAGTGGGGGATACCCCCCCCCCTCACCTCCCGCCGCCTCCCTTACTAAGCTATAACTGATTAAAACTGATTTTAGTTGGATATAGTGCAATATTAAAGAAAAATGAGAATATTTAGAAATCCACTCAGGTCAATTTTGTATTTAGCATGGCTTAGTTATTAAGACACAATTTAAAAAATATTCATTCATGACGAAGAGTTTTCTAAGGCTGAAAGTTTAAATAAAATATATTTATTCATAAATCATTATTTGATACAATGTATAACTGACCAAATTTGACCAACAATATAGAACAAATAAGTGCACTTCCTGAACGTGAGTAATTCATGCAGTAAATAGTATTTGCTATTATTACATATACAACAGCATTGTTATAAAATGATAGTTAATGTGTATGATCAGTGGACTGATTACTCAAAATTTAAAGTGTACAGTATGCACTTTTCAATTGCTCTCTGTAAATCGAGAACAAATGATAAAATTTACTACTCAGTTTATGATAAAGATATGTAAAATTGTTTTGGTATTAAGAACTAGAAATTCATCATGATTTGTGATTGCATGAAGTAAACACATATAATTTTTAGGTTCAACACTCTCTCAAACAGTAGTTTAAACTGAACATTCAATAATAATCTAAATATCAATAGCAACAAGAGGCTACAAAAATAACATACTTTTAGTAATTTAATAACTACAATTCTACAATTATCTTGTTATTCAATTAATGTGGCCTCAAATATATACTTATGACCATAACATCATTATAAATATTACATAAATGCCTATAAGATTTCATTTGCCTTAAAAAGAACTGATTTAACTTTTGCTAAAAGTGTCGTCAAGTAAAATGAATTATTTTAGGATAATGTATTCAATACAGGCCATAATTTCACAATTACCTTCAAAGCTAATTCATCAAATAGTTAGATATTAATGAGTTTAAATCGAAGCAAGTCTTTAAATGACCAGCGCATAAAATTTAGTGAACTCCATTAAAGAAACTCATAAACATATTTATTGATACATTTTATTCCTCTAATAGTTTACATTTCACAAATTTTTGCTTTTGGTTAAAAAATAATGCAGTCATTTGTTTTGCAATACATCTTAATGGTACTAAGTTCAATAAATAATTGTTAATGGGATACTTTTTAACAGTATACAAATATAAACACTAACACACACTCACAAAAACTCGTAACTAACAATGCAGAAACAACTCAATTTGCAATGTTCCAAAAAATGAAGTATTTCCTATAATTAACCAATAAAATGGGCAAGTCTGAGCTCAATCACCAAATAAGACTATTTTTGTGGATTAAAAACCCTTCTCATATATTTCTTTCCTAATTTTGAACAATTTAAAATAGAGGGGGGGGGATAAACTACCATATACCCCAGGTGGAAATATATGAAAGTAACTGACTCGTACCTATCATTAGTCAATTTGCACAATCTATGAGCTGCGGGGGGGGGGGGTATCTTAATAATTCTGGCTTTGAATTGAATTCTGCTCACACTTCCTGAACCCTTTATTGTTGGATAGAAAGAAATGGAAACCACTGCATATCCTTCTGTATCTCTTCCTTCTGTTAATTTCCATGGAAAAGAGGATACTTACAACTATCACTAGAAATAGGCTGTATATGCACGGTAGTAACAGAATCAAATGTCAAAAGGAATATTAGATTGAAAGAATAATGTTTAGTAGGGACATGATATATGGAAGAATTTAGTAACAAAAGTAAAACTCCAAAATCAGCACCACGGATGGAATCATAAACATTTAAATCGGAAGAATGTAGTGGAAGACAAATAACATAATCACAACATTAAATAATTTAGAACAGAATATAAAATAATAATGAAAAAAAAAATATTTGATTAACAACAAGAAAAATATACAAATGTAAAACTTAAACTGAACCTTAATTGTTCCAAATAAATGGAGGTGGAAATTGACATAATCAAAGTTATCCCTGGATTTAAGAATAAATAAATAAGGGCGACTCAGTAGGAATTCCATCTATTACAAGACTGACTAAAATAGGAGAGTCTAGAGTAATAGAATATTATGTTAGCTGAGCGTTGATGGAGGTTATGTAGTTTTATTGAGTGAGTCAATGGTGTTTTGTCCTTTGAAAAATAATAGGGTAGTTTCATGAAGTATAAAATTCTCAGGGAAGAAATAAATGAGTTATGGAGAAATATTAATTGGGCTTTTGCTGGGCCAAAATAGTACTAAAACGTAATAAAATAAATTACTTATTTTTTTAGATACTGGGTCTAGTAACGTAATAAGAGCCAAATAATTGGGGTAATTTTTATATTTTGTGATAATACCAAATGTATCAGACTGAAAATATATTGATAATTAGGAAAACCCAAATCCTGTATAAATTTGATTATAAGAACAAACAAATTTTGGAAAAAACATTCAAATAATGAAAAATTTATAACAATCAAACATCAAAACCTAATAAGAAAAATATCAAATATTGCATAATAAGTTTACCAAGCCCCTATAGATTTATTATTTCAAATCAGGCGATCAACCCAACTTGATATTAAGTAATTAAAATAAACTTCTGACTAGGTAAATAAGGGATTAGAATAATTGTAGATAAATAGTTGTCTTAAAAGTCACTGAAAATTGTATCATTTGATCTTAGCAATTTAAGCATTTTTATTTAGTTCTATAGAAATCAGTAATAAATATTAGCAGGAAATACGAGTGATTATAAAGCATCAGTTTAATGAATATAGCAATGAAGGAAACAAGTTTGAAGTACATTGGCAACATAGAGAATACATCATATAAAAGCCTGATTGTAAATATTTACATGTCGGCATGTAAATTACAGGAAACATACACTATTCTCGTTAGACAAATTGGAGTGAATACAAATGATTGAAGCTTTCTGCCTTGTCAAAAAAGTTTGTGCTATTTGATTTTTTTATTCTTTTTTCAACACTAGTGTCTAATCATTACTAATTTTCAATTTGCAGTATTTGAATGGTTATTTTTGCCAGTTATTTTATTATAATTTTCTGGCCACCAGAAAGTACAGGATCTCAGCTGACAAAAATAATCTCTCAGTTAATAATAATACACATTATGTGTCATTTTCTTAGTTTTCTGTTAAGAATTTCTGATGTTTTATATCTCCATGACTTTTCATAATGATTATTAGCTTCAAAATCTACAATTCACCCATAGTAAGGAACAACGTCTAATTTTTCTAAATGAATTATTTCTCTCTTTCTGTGAGTAAGTCATTTTAGTAAATAAACTTTCTAAATATAACTATCTTCTGAATATTTATTTATTAAATATTTTATGGATATTGAATATATGTTCTTCAAACCTCTTAAGATTTTTTGTTTTTATGTTTTACGTATAATATTAAGAGCATTGATGAATCTAATGTAATTTCTGCGGTGAATTTACAGGTGTTTTCTTGTTCAAACTCATTATGAATGTATTAGTTGTAGAGTTATTTGTAATTAAATTTTTACTATTTTTATTCATCAAAAATTAATTCCATAAGAGAAGACTAGTATATAATTATAAACCTTGAAATGCTGTAAGTTCCCAATCTTTATGGCCTTTTAAATAAAAAATGAAAATTATCATTCTTGAGCAATGTATTACTCTAGATATATAGATCACTCTTTTATTGTCTATAAGGTATATGGTTCAGAAAGTATATTTTGGTCAATGTCCACTGTTAAAATACATGTTCACAGATTTTTTCTGTTGTCCAATAAAAATTATAAATATGGAAAATATTTAAAAATGACTAAATCATTTCAATGTAATGTACGAAACCAATAGCATTAAGACAATTTCTTATGGAAGTATTTTTCATAATGGTTTTTATTGTTGTTAACACTTTGAAAACAATTGGATACAATGTTTTTTAAATGAAAGTTACCTGTGGGTGTGTATCTAAAGCAAATTTGAGAAGCATACTTGTTTTAAGTATTGGAATATTATTATGCTTCAACGTATAAGTCAAGGGTTTTAACTTTTAGTGGTGTGTGTGCGTGTGTGTGTTTGTGTGGGTGTGTGACTGTGTCTGTATGGTGAAAAACACTTTTACATATAGAAATACAAAAAATATCTTTTAAAAAAATTAAAATCAATAAATAATAGGCACACCAACACATTACAAATGAAAAACAGCTCCTTAACTTTAACAATAAAGATGCATTAATTAGAGAAATGCATCGTTGGGAAGTATAAGTGGAAGTATAATGTTCCAAAAACTTTCAAATCATCACTTCCAACTCTTCATGAAATCTGAAATAAGAATTTATAATGAATAATAATCCATAAATATTACTGAAAATATGTCATATTATAATAAAGTATTAAATAAAAGTGCAAATTGAATGAGTTTAGCTTTATTAAAATTATATATTTTACAAATTTAAAGACTACCTCTTATAGTATATTATTCTCCTTTCAATTTAATACCCTAGCTAATGACTGATTTATATACTTGAAAATATTGATTGACTTATGATGATAACTATATCTTGAGCGTTCTTTAATACTTCCCATAAAATACTTTAGTACTTCTCTTTCTGTTACAAATTGCAAAAAATTATTTATTTATCTACAGAGCCATCTACTTACAGGAGTACCCTCTCAGAGTACCCTCTGTCACAGATATGTCTTGATTACTAAGAATAAAGGCATTCTAAGAAACTCAGCTCTATACATAATAAATAAAGACTTGGAACACGCTGGTGTATTTCTTTAGCTCTTGCAAATGATAGATATTTTAAATTGTTTAATTTATTCTTTCCCTTATAATTTCTCTTACAAATCAAAATCAAAATTCAACTAATTTAAAACTTGCAACCGATTTTAATGTTGTTTTTTTCAGATCTAAAATGTCCTTTGCATTTCAATTTTTTATTTAGGAATTGATGTTAACTATTCTGAAAATACAGAATCAAGAATTTTCAATTTATTTCTAAAAGGTTTTATGAGAAAGGAAGAAGGTTTTATATCCCTTATCTCCAAAAGGGAATATTTGTTCCTCTTACAACAATGCTTTTTGTTTCTAGTGTTCCAGTATAAGGTTAAAAAGAGAGGCTATGGTAGTGATGCTATCATTTTCAGTAAATATTTTTTAAGTGATACAAGGTTGATAAATATTTGAGGCATATTAGTGGATGGTAGCTTTATTTTCAATGGGTTATAGGAGCTGAGACAAAATTAGATTACTGGTTATATAATGAAAGGAATTCAATAATATTTGGTACAACCAGTAAACTGGTATAAATAATTGGAACTCCATATATTTAATACAATTTCCATAATTTACCATTTTCAGTATAATATGTTTGGAGTTACCGTACAGGCCATATATTTATATGATTTTCAGTTGAATTTCATGACTCCCTCACCACTACACCACATAGTATACCCAGAATAATGCCACAACCTGGTGTTTTATATTTACTGGAACTTTAACTGGGAGCAACAAGGTGAAAACAATGAGGAAAAGTTGCAAAATTTGTTGGGACAAGATTAGTAAAATGATGAACACTCATTTTTTTGATGTCCTTCTGAGGAAGGACTTTGCGAAGTTCTTGGTTTTAATGAACTGTTTACACACGCACAAACCCACCCACACAAACTCTCATCCGCACACTCATACACACTGTGATGAATGTAGCTGTTCTTCTGTTTTTGGTATTCGAATGGTTATCAGAAAGACTGGTATCAAATTTGTTGATACATATGCTAAGTAAGCTCTGGATTTACTTTGGTGTTAAGCTACACTCATTTAAACTATAATATAATAGTCATGATCTTGCATTCAATTATATAATCAGAAGTAGCGATCAAAGGACAGAAGGAATTGGAAACTAAATCTGATGATTATTTTGGACATATCTACTAGGATTTGTTATCATTCATCAGAAACACAAGAAAGAATGGTGTAATATTGATACTTATTTCTTTAAATGCATTATAATTACATATTCTTTGTTATGTTGATATGAAAAATATAGTTATGTTTTTTTAAATATTAAAATAATAATAAACATCAATATATCAAAAATTAAAAACATTTCTTAGATCCTTTGACTTGCATCTCAAAAACACTTTTTGAATTCCAATCCCATGTATCTCATGTCCATAAAATTTCAATTTATCAGTGATATTTAAAGAAACAGTTGCTACATAAGGAATAGCTCTCCTATATATTATAAATATGCATTCAATGTTTTAAATTCACTAACATTGTTTGTTTGTTTGTTTTACTATATTTACATCAACTTTATGCTACTTTGGCGAATTGGGACAATTCACTAACATGACCCTTAAGTCTATTTATCTTAAACCAAAATAGTTAAAAGTTTACAAATATTTCAAATAAATTAACAATATATATGTTCATAAATATCAGACTTGCCGAGTATTATGTGAAGAAGAATGTTTTCCCGTACATCATTTATTTTGTTATCATAGAAAAGATCTTCAATAAAGCATTTTAGGCCACAAGTGTTAACTATTAGTAGAAAGCACACACAACAATTGGTCTCTTCTCCTAAGTCATTCTGAAATTATAATGATAATAATTTATAGATTATTTCAAAATAGTGGTTATCATTATCATGAGCAAAGAAATATATACTGACTATATTCAAAATTATCACAATCTTTCTGATGCAGATTTTAACGTTTAATTTATTAAATAATGACAAAAAAAAAAAAAAAAGAGAAAAATCCTATTTCAAATTGATATAACTCTTATAGGACTAAAAGAATACAGAATTTTTTTTCTTTAAGGCATATCTATAAAATAATGATAATATAAAATAGTCTAAATTTAAATTATTAAAACCATTTCAAAAATAAAGAAAGGTATTTAAGAGTCATGCAACAATACCTATATTCACTTCTTGCTGGAAGTGAATTGATTTTTATTTTAAAAAAAATTATTGTATGGGATAATAAAAAAAAAAAAACATTAATTTGTTCTTCCAACAGTATAATTTCAACCCCTTCCTGTCTCCTGAGAATGAGGAAAGCCAAATTACATAAGGTGGTATCACCTGAATAGGAGTATTTATCCCTTAATATATGGTAAGCAACTAATTTCTCATTGATATTGAAACATTTGTTATCCAGTGCTATTAAGAGGGTTTGATATTTATAAATAATTGCCTAATGCTGTTCTGTTATACAAGTTCCTCCAAACCTGTATTTTTATTTAGTGAGAGAAAATATGTTCTCCTATGATATTGTTTTGAAAATGTGCATCGTATAGCTAATATAGTTCTTCTATACTTAGTGTATTCTATTTTTCTATCATAGCTTGTCCAACAAAGGGGAATCTTATATTTCAATAGTTATATCACATTGATTTGAAAGACAGGAAATACTTCAACTGCAAGAGTAGTAGAGTTATATCAAATGCTTATTTTTAAAAGCAAAGGTTTATTAAATTTGAGGAGGTAAATTTTCTATACCTGGCTAAAAGATAGAACCTACCGCAGTTTACAAAAAGACCCCATATCAATAATTAATTAAATTATCTATAAATAAATTATTCAACTAGCCACATCTTTGTGAGATACATCAGGCAAGGGGGTGGCTGACCACCAAAAGTATATGTTTAGGCATGGGAATTTTTAGGCAAGGCTTCATTTTTGGATCGAGTGTTCTGGTGCGAGTTTCAAGAGTCATAGATCAAATGTCGGAGAGTTCACAGTTAAAGCTAATATGTAGGGGTGTTCAATGATTCTGATTCTTGAAGAGTTCAAATGTGTCATAGTAAATTTCCATTAACAATGGAATGTAGATTGATGAAAGAAATGGCTACAATTCCACTGTAACAGTTTATTAAAAAGACAGAGCGCTTTCGGTCCAGTGCATCATCATCACTGTCTGAGCATCCTGGATGTTGACTTGACAGCCATTAGAACTAGAACTCTCGAGTCTTGTTCTAATGGCCATCAGTCAACTTCCAGGACGTTTGGGCACTGATGATGATGCACTGCACCGAAAGCACTCAGTCATTTTAATAAACTGTTACAGTGGAAGTATATCCATTTCATTCATCTACCTACATTAAAAGTCACTTTCACGTGCCAGAATACCAACTCAGAATATTAACAATGTTTTCCACTGCCATGCTATAAATGTTGATGACAAATGTGTCCTCCCCAGTATAGATGAGATCAGAAGCCTTCTTGCCCCACCCAAAAAGAAAATTTTGTCAGCTACATATTTCTATAGTGTAAAGACTAGTATTTTTTTGGGTCGTAAATTCATTTCAAATGTTTTCAAAATTTAATTATCTCTTTCTCTCATATATGGTGAATAAATTGCTTTTAATTGAGCAACCTTTTGTTTTATTTAATTTTATTAAGCCCCGTAGTATTCCTTTGGAGAAGAAGAACTTGAATAAAATTTTATTACCTCTAAGTATCTGAGGATGGCATACTTGACACCTTAAAATAGGGGAGAAAAGTAGGTATTATCGCATATAGTAACGAATTTTGATTTATAATTAAGCTAAAACCCTTCAAAAAGTATTGCTATCTATCTATCTATCTATATCTATCTATCTATCTGTCTATCTATCTATTCTATATATCTATCTATATATATATATATATATATATATATATATATATATATATATATATGTGTGTGTGTGTGTGTGTGTGTGTGTATGTGTGTATGTGTGTGTGTATAAATAAATCATCTGGGGGACTTTCTTGAGATTTGAATTTCTTTCCTCAATATCTCAACCTCTATTTGTTTTGTATTAATGAGATTCTAGAAAGGAAAAGTTGAGAAATTGATAGAGGTTGTATATTAAATGATACTTTTGAGAAAAATAAGATAAAATCATAGCAAAGAGTTTTAAAAAGTTAGAACATGCAAAAGAATTAAAATAAGAAATTTATACCTGTCAGTGGTGAATTTAGATTTACGTTTTATTTTATTTACAGCAATGCCTTGGCTGAAAAAATAACATAGTCTAAGAAGGGGTTAATCATTTGTTTCCAGTTTTTGTGGCACCAGTTAAGAAAATAGTACATTTTGTTCAAAAATTAATTTATAATAATACTCAGTTTTTGAAATGCTTCAAATATCTTATGTACAAAGACATCTCTCAGTAATTATTGCAACCAATGCTATTCCAGATGCTATCTAATATATTAATTAGTAATTTTATTTAAATAGAATAATTTTTAGTGATAAAAATATATGGAAAACAAGTTATATTATAAAGGGTGGGTTATAAATTTTTCTAATTTCAATAAAATAATTGATGCCATGTATTTATCATTTAAGAAGAGAAAATTCAATACAGCTTGAAGTAGGACATTCCTTTGAAGTCAAAATTATATTTTACTCACAAATTATAATTAAACAATTATGCACTGATGGTTTCTTCTATTCCTCTATACATTAATTCTGAACACAGTATTCACATTTGATAGAAGTCCCCTTAGGATTATGAAGCAATTAAGTAGCAACTTGAATAAGAAATGCCAATCATTGAACTTCCCCTCCCAAGATAGACATATGGCAGGGCCGACTTCATGGGTTGTTGAACAAGGATTAGCCCTTTTCAACCTACTGGGATCTGTACTTTATATCAATATAAAGCATTATAGCTGGTAGATACAATAGCATAATCTGTCACCAGGAACCCATTTAAAAAATATATATATGCAAGATCTTTGCAACAAAATTTACAGACACAAAAGATAGAATGGCAATATAGTTATAATTAAACTAAATAATGCTTAATTATGAAACAATAGATACTTTGGAAATAATGGTATATGAATTTAAAAATAACACAATTTTATAGGAAAAATGTTTGGATTCATATGTTGCCTCTGTTATTCACTCTTAAATGTTTCAATGAATGACATATAAAAGGATTTCTTAAAATATAAATCTTCTTTGAAGGTGAAATTCTGGAATGGCCATAGATGAAAAACAAACTTACACAGTTGAAGATTGAGGAGTTTACTAAACAAGAACGATGAAGCGAACAGTAATGGGAAATAAAGAAATTTTAATAAACAATCACTTGTACCAAAAAGTTAAATAAATTAACAAAAAATTCAAGATCAACAATAAAGAAGTTTGTCTCTGCAATAGTAAAGCACATTAAGAAATTCTGTAAAGATGTGGGACTAACAGTGTGGACATATGGGAATAAAATCAGGAAGTTTCAGTTGCATAAAAGAGAATGTTAAAGAAAAGCAATCAAAATACAATTTTTATATTATACAATTTAATTAAGTGCTCTCCATGTGACAAATTTTATAGGAAAACAAACCTTAAGGGAAAGATTGAAATAGCATTGTAGAAATGTTGATAAATAGGAAATAAAACCTCTTCGGCCAACCATTCTTTGACATTTACACAAAAATTTAATTTTGATGATGTAAAATTTTAGATAATGACAAAAATATAACCAAGTGTAGGATGAAAGAAAATATCCACATTATTAAAAACAATGTTGTGAGCAAGAAAACTGAGATAAGGAATTTAAATAATATGTTTATAAAATATTTAAATAAACAGCAAGTTAAGTAGATGTAGCTGTGACTATGCTTCTTCTGGAATAAATTTTTTGAAATTCAAACTTTTTTATGTAATACGTTTTTTTATATGGTTCATAATTTTAATGTATCAATGTAATGAGCTGATTGATTTGAACGTCTCCACTTTTGTTAGTCTTGACTTGATCGCCTCGGTGGTAAGGTCAAATCTTTTTATAATAGCTGTACTACTTCTGAAGAGGCACCATAGAGGATACAAAACATGTAGAGAGAAAATAATTAAATGGAAGATATTTCATGTGTTTTTGATCTATTGACCTTCTGCCATTTCACCTTCAAAGAAGATTGGATTGAGGTCACATTTCGATGATAAAGAATATAAAACATTAAAGTGTGAAGTGATATTGTTAGGGCAATTGACACTTAGAGCAGAAGAAATTTAATGTAATGGCAAACAAATTCATAGCCCACCTAATATAGTAAAACAATATTTTATGAAAAACAGAAAATTTTATATATTAACTCTAGGAATATGTGAGAGCAATTTCTTTTGTTATAAATCCCTTCTATACTCTATCAATAATTGGGCAATAATGATATAAAGTTTGTAGAGTAACATTACCTCTTCACTTGTGGAACTTAAATGCTTAAAAATATTGGTTTCATACATGTATGTGTATATTAAATTTGATGGGGTAAAAATGAGTTAATGAAGTCAATCTATGAGTATTAAAAAAAACAAGACAAAAAAAAAGGTTGGTTCTAATACACAAATAAGTAAAAACTAACTCGAAGTTAAACTTGGAAATTGAAACACAAACGAAGAAAACAACAAATATCAGACAAACTACTCTTCCTCAAGCAACCACTGAGATCCCACCAAATAATGATGAACCAATTAACTGACACCTACTCTTTGAAATAAACTATCATTTTCTATCACTTGAAGCCACCGTTCAGTATCATGACAAATCGTTTGAAGCATCAAAACTTCTACAATGGAAGAAGTGGGCCATGGGTTTGAACCGGTGGACAGAAGGTTCAAGATTTGGAATATAAACTGGAACAGGATAAGATGGAATTTTATCTCGTGTGGGGCCTTTGTTGCTATGTTGCAAAAGAACTTGCTTCTTATTCATCAGAGCTGGGTGCCATCGGACTAAACCTGGATGTACTTTCCAAATTTAGCCAGAATAAACCTCTGAGGTAATTGCTCTGAAGGCTAACTCAAAGTGGATTATACTTTGAAATTCCACCAAAGATAGATTATGATTATTTCTTCAGGATAGAGAGAGATAGTTGTCATAGTTTAACCCACTGTTTATGGTCATTAGAATTTTTGACCTACATACATACATACATTTTTCTTCACAAGTCCCAATTAATTTAATAAAACTATTTTCATATGGGTTTTCAGAAAATTTTTACAATTTTCCACCCTTTGTTCTGCCAATAGAGGTGAGGGACACTTCTGGAGCTTCTGAAACTGAAACCAATGTTGTCCAAGTAAAAGAAGGAACAAGAAGAAGAACTCTACTAAAGGGTGCCCTAAGTTCTAAAGCAGACTTCTGCTCGCTTGAACATAGATTTTTTTTCTACACATTCTCCCAGGATCGCTGAATCAAGATTAGTTTGTCAAATGTGATATTTGGATTCAAGAGCAAAATCTCCTTCCTCGATTTTTTTAAACCGAGTCTGTGAAGAGCAGATAGACGTCGCATCTATACCCAAGATTTCGCAAGACACATCAGTCGCATTGTATCCTTTTTTAAAGTATTGCCTAAGAATAGTGTGAATTTTCAGGGCTAACACACTCATGTTAAAAAACTGAGAATGGCTGTTTCTTTGTCAATTACAAAAACTTTTGTTTATCAATTAGTGAAGAAACACTGAGACTTTTTAATTACCCTGCTGTTAACAAGCTAATACACTACAATCATTACTTCACTCATTTGTCTTTGATCTGGATAATAAATGAGTTATTTATATTTAGTTTGTTTTGAGCGTTTAGTTAACCCCACATACACATGAGTGATTCCTTCACGAAATACCTATGTCTCTAAACATCTCATCTCCAGCTTAGATTTCTAGCCTATTCTTATTATGGGAGGAAATAGAGAATGAAGTGCGAGATATTATAAGTGTGTCATCCCAGCATGTGGGAAATCTGCTCAGTTTATAGAACACTTCTGTGTATGCCCATGGGTAGTAGATGCAGTCAGAAGGAGAATATTTATGAGTAAAGAAGGAGTGGGTTTTAGATCAATAACTGTAAACTTCCTAATGAATTAAATCCATTTTCAGTGACTTATCTTCATTCATATATGATCTTATATAAAACATTTAGCTACAGAAAATAATATATAAAAATAATAAAGCAATCACATAAAAGTTAATGAGTTATTCAATCAATTTCAGGCAAAATAAGTAGTTAAGTAGTTGACCCTTCGTCGGGCGCGTAATCTCTCAGATACACAGTTTCTAGAGAAATATTTGTCACCCCTCCTAGAATAGAGTGGTGGTGTAGTGCTTCGAGTTATTGGGTTGTCCAGAAAATAATGCAGGATTTTGGTATCAAACAAAAAAAAAAAAAACTAGTTACTTTAAAGCAATGTTCTTTAATCAAAATAATTTCCCATACTTTCAACACATTTCTCCCAACGTGTTGGTAACTTATTAATACCGTCTGAATAGAATTCAGATTTTTTAGAATTGATAAAGTCAAAAAACGCATTTTCCAGTTCCGTTTGATTTTTGAATATTTTGTGTTGTAAATAGAGGTCCAGGTGTCTAAAAAAATGGTAGTCAGTAGGCGAGAGGTCCGGAGAGTAGGGTGGGTGAGGCAAAGTTTCATAGCCAAGCTCCAATAATTTTTGTGACGTTACACGTGACACATGTGGTCGAGCGTTGTCATGCAACAAAATGGGCCCTTTCCGATTGACCAGCGAGGGATTCATTACTGCCAATTTCTTATGCATGGTATTAATTTGGTTACAATAAGATTCAGCATTGATGGTTTCGCCAGGATTTAAGAAGCTGTAGTGTATTAAACCAAATGAAGCCCACCATACCGTAACCATGACCTTCTTTTGATGAGTTGGGGGCTTTGGAAAATGTTTTGGAGCTTCTCCTTTGTCGAGCCACTGTCCAGAACGTCTAGTGTTATCGTAGAGAATCCACTTTTCGTCACATGTAACAATTCTGGCCAGAAATGGGTCATTTTTGTTTCGACAAAGAAGTGATGCACAAACATCAAAGCGCTGATTTTTTTGACGATCGTTTAATGAGTGTGGAACCCAATTTTCGAGTTTTTTCACCTTTCCAATCGCCTTGAGGTGGTTAGAGACGGTCGTTTTACTCACTTTAAGTTGCTCTGCAAGTTCTCGAACAGTTGTTTTGGGATTTTCTTCCACCACAGATTGAAGAACATCATCATTAAGAGAGGAAGGCCTTCCACGACCTTCTTCGTCTTCAAGACTGAAATCTCCCTCCCGAAATTTTTTGAACCACCTTTGCACAGTGCACTCATTAACACTACCCTCGCCCCAGACTTGGTTAATGTTTCTGGCCGTTTGGGCTCCGCTTCGGCCGAGTGTAAACTCGTAAAAGAAAATCGTACGATATTCACGCTTTGACATTATAAGGATGACTGAATTAATTCCAAGTAGCGGAATGCTACAGAGGTAAACAAACAATATCATTTGGAAGAGGATTAATAAGTGTTGACATTCATACACATGAGTAAACCTGTAAATGTAAACAGTTAATTATACCGAGGGGTATTTTAATGAAAACTTAAAATCCTGCATTATTTTCTGGACAACCCAATATATGGTTTATAGGACTCCCCCTAAAGGTCAGTTGTGTCCCCGTGTTAATTGGAGTCGTGTGCTTCATCTGTCATTCAGTTTAATATCCTAGATACCACGCGCCCGATCGCGTAAGTTTTTTTCAAATCTGTATTTCATAAATATATACATCAATTATGTTTCTCATTATTAAATGGAATCATATAAACCTATTTTTCTATTATTTTGCTCATACATGAGCTTCCAGAAGAACTTATACAAGAAAATATTGTACGACCCAGTGACAACAGTACACCTTTACCAACCGAACTAAGGACGAAACATGAAGAGTACAGAGACTCATTAGACCATACATTGAACTCAAGTACAAAAACAGCATAAAAAAAGTTCTTCCCCTACAACGAACAAAAGAAAATGATGTGAACCATGAAAAACTAAAAAGAAAAGTAGGTTTACTAATTACTCTTGTGAGATTTGCAAAAACAAAATTTGTTTACAACATAGTTCTATGCTTTGTCCTAATTGTAATGCAGCTCTCCAAAAGAAATAATAATTAAACTGCTATTTTTAAAAGGATTTGTACATTAAATTTTAGATGATTTTTAATAATTCTTATCTAAAAGTGATTTTGTGCTATTTACTTTTGAATGAAGTTAAATTTAGAAAATTTGTATATATTGTTCACAAACTGAAATGAATTATGTATACCTAATTTAGACATGTGCATTTAAACAATTTCTTTTGATATTTGTATTTTTATTTATATTTTAAAAATTATCGTCCACTGTTTGGATAATAAAGAATCTATAATGAACTTGACGATTTTATCTACCAAGCTTGTTTTTATTATAATACTTGTCAATTTTGAAAATTATTTACTTCTTTCAAACAAATACTTTCTCTGTTATGGTTTCTAATCACACACTGAACATTTTAGTGTAAAATATATATAAAAACATTATTTTCGTAAAAACGGTTGAGGACGATCTCTGAGATACACGTGTCCGACCGAAGGTTAACCAAGGATATAAATACTACTGAGTATGGGAAGAGGTAATTAATTAATAAATAGTAACACACTGATATGAACCCATTAGTGCATTGGCATTGTTATAGCCTTAATAATTCATGAAATATTGACATTTTTCAATGAAAAAGCATAATTTTTTTAAAAATAATACAATCAATAATGGTTAAAATAAATGACTATTTAGTCACACTTTATGTAAAAACTTTTTGTAAGAAATGATGTCTCGAATTGACTCCTCAACCATTATAATAAGAAAATTGGTTTATAAAATTATAAATGACCAATAGTAATTAAAGTCCACATTATAACAATTATAGAGGTACCACTCAATGAAATTATTCCTTAACTTATACTTGTAAATAAACATCAGAAGGAATATCTAATCATAGCTTACCTTTTTGAGGAAGTGTCAAAACAGAGTCTGTAATTGGAGAGGATCCTAAATCTTCAAGCAGTTTACGAGACCGTGTGGGCATGTCTGGAAGGAGTGGCATAGCATGTGGAGTGCTAAAATCTGTGACGGGAGAAAAATCTGTCAATCGCTCATAGACCCCTGAAGTATAGTCATCTGTCCTGAAAGTTGAAGCAATACGATCCATTGAACGATCCTCTGGAGTCCTATGTGAAGTGTAGTCTGCTTCTCTCCCAATCAAATCGTCAATTGATTTAAGTACACTAGACATAGCATAATCTCCAGTTAAATTTGGTGTATTCCCCAAAGGAGCATATCCTGTGAAAAGCAAGATACAGATGGTAAATAAATTACTTCTTGCAATATGCCATTAATGCCAAGGCATTAGTTTTAAGAGCAATACTCATTCTTTTTAGCTTTACTTAACTATGAGTGTAATCTTATCATAAATTATAAAATTAAATGTACCCAATTCTGCACTTTCTCTGAGGCGTGCTAACCGGAGTAATTCTTCATGAAGTCTAGCGTTCTCTTCAATCTGTTGCCTTCGTCGTGCTATTTCAGCTTTTATTTTAGCTTTCTTCTGTTCTCTGCTTAACTGGTCCTCTTCTTCATCACTACCATAAGGGGATGGCTGCCAAGAACGGGGCTTATGGTGTTTACCTACATCTCTACGTCTCAAATCTAAACAGTCACTATAACGCCTCATGTCATACCTGTGGAAAACAAAGTGTAAAATCATTATATTAGCCTATATAAGCAGTGATGACCATTAAACAAATATTTATCTGGTTAATCTTTGATTTGCTATCTCTTGGAAAATAATAAATGATGTATATGAAAAACATTCTATTAAGGGTTGAAGAACAATACAATAACCCTTTACCAGCCTTTTCCTTTATTAATCTTCAGAAATATCTAAAGTCTATGCTTTTAGATGAGAGGGTACTGTACTCGTATTACTAAAACCACCAAAATCTGTGAGATGTACACAAGTACGCTACAAAATGTTTAACCAAATTTGTAACAAGGTAATCAGAATAGTTGACCCACCATAAGAACGTTTTTTGTTGTTTTTTGGGGGGGAGGGCTGGGTTTTTCTTATTTATAAGCTTATATATATATATTATATTTACAGTTTTCACAATATTGATTATATAATTTTTTTGTGTTTCACTTTCCTTTATTTACAAATATTATAATATTTACCAACGACCAAGCCGTGAAGAAATTTCAGTTGTTATTCTAGTGAACAATACCAAAATCTTTCAATGACATACATAGATTAATGGAAGTGTATATTAAAGTTCCTTACTAATTAAAGCACCATAAATGTATAAAGTTGATACTAATATAGAGTATTTCTTATCTCGATAAATAAAGGAGAAGATATCTTTCTGTTTCAGGGAATGGAAAGAAGATAGCTTAATTTATTTTGTAGAATTTTTACTACCTACCTAACTATTTTACAACCAATTTCTACACAGTAGTTTATTTTGCTACACAAGTACTACAGAAGGTAAGAGAACACAATTATATGCATAGGCACCAGATTGTAGTTCCAGCTTTTCACAACTTTTTGCTCGGAATTGCGAATAGTATAGCAGTGATTTTGATACATGGTTCTTTATACCAAGAATCAATAGTAGCATTCAAATTGTGCATATCCGAGAGTGAGGTCTTGTGCATAAGGAAGTAGATCTGTGTTGTTAAGGTGGTACTTTGTACTCCTGACCGTTAACACAAGAAATATGAAATTCATTGAACAACAATAAACCTGCTGTTGTTTCAAAGAAACAAACAGTAACATGTTTTTTAAAACTAAAATAGAACTTAATAATTTCACTACAAAAAATTACAATAGAGACTGCCAAATTTAAGACAACTTATAAATACATATGCTTCAGATGTTAGGAAAAATGTTTAAAAAAAGTTATAACTATATCATTCTAGTTTAAACAAGAGGAAATAAGGTTTCAAATAATCAGAGTAATAATTTCATAGATGGCAGAACATTTAGTTGCTGGAGTGAAGCATGGTTGACGAGGATTAATTATTGCTAGAATAAAAAATCATGAAGTTAATTCTCTTTCTAAGAAAGATTGATCAGCTAGATACAATATTTAATTGTATTTTTTTTTTTTACTCCATCCTGTACTCATGTTCCTACTTACATATCTCACAACTAAAATACATGAAGTAAGCACTGGTGATAAAATAGTCACTCAAAACCATAAAGTATATTTACCTCATTTGATCACTGCTCATATGGTCTTTATCCAATACACTATTTATAGCTGTTTCTCTTAGAGCTCCTCCAGCTATTGCATATGAAGCTAAATATGGATGAGAAGAATCCCATTCAGAAAGTTTGCCATCATCAATTGACTCATATTCATACGACTTATATGGTGGTCGAAGTGATGGATGAGTAACTCCATAATAACCCTACAATAGATAATTTTTCATTAGTTTCAGTCTTTAATAGTGATAATCAGTAGTTTGGTCACACGTGAGGGTGATTTTTGTAAAAATGTCATATTACTATTATTGTTGTTTTTCTCTCTTTCACTTGGAGAAATATATTATGCACATTGTCAAAACTTATGCAAGTCAAAAAGTATAGTTATATCAACTTGATCTAACAATTGTTCTTTAAATCGTTAAGTCATGTTTTTACCATTGGGAAATATGACAAATCAAATTAAAAATATGACTGATCAACAGTTAGGGATAGTATGGTTATATGGTCAAAGACAATGGACCACATACATTTAGAATATTAGAATTATTTGATCTATTATGATTGTTATATTTCATATAAAAAATTTAATTAACAGTTTAAATCATATGTGGGCAACCCCTGGCCCGCGGGCCGGATCCGAAACAGTTCAAATGCAAAGTTTGTCCCACAACTTGTCAAAGGTTTAAATAGTCAATGAGCACTCTGGCACACAAAGATTTTTTAGCCTGAGAAATGTAGGACATCACTATCTTAAGTAGAGTTATTATTTATTTATTAAAATTGTTCTTACATTTTTGTATGTGCAATAGAAGACTGCTAGAGGCCTGATGGACTAAAAAAATTCTATTCTCTCTTACCCTGAATTCGGCTGTTTGCTTTTTCAGTTATATACTTTTTTATAATATACTTAAGGCAAAATTACAGGTCACTTTAATATAAAAGATTATTGATTTTTATTCAACACATTTTATTTTATATTATAACCCATAAATGATTCTCAAATATATTATTCTACAACAAGAATAAGTGTGACATAACACATTTGATGAGCCGATAATTTTTAAACAGACATATTTTTTATCTTTTTTACTGAAAAATTATTTGATAAGTAGATAAAGAAGAATTATTTCTATTAGCTTGAAATAGAATAGAATGTCAAAGATAGTTTTTACTTTTATTTAATATTTGGAAGAACAAATGCACTAATACATAGTAAATAATAATTTGAGCAGCCATCGACTATTAAACATCCCTAATGGCTTCCCTTAGACATAATGAAAAGATGTACTTCTTCCCTGAGGATTTATAAATTAACATAAAATAAATAAGTAGTATACATACACAAACACATTCGCACACATCATTAAACTAATTATGATGAAATCAAAATATATTGTTTTATTTATTTATAGGGTTTGAATTCAATGAGACTTAATAATTGATATTTTTTTTATCTGAGAGAAAAATTATTCACTGGGTGTCATCTTGTATATCAATCTAGTCCAGTATCCTACCAACTGAGCTACAATCATACGACTGATCAGTGAAGGAAACTCTTCTTTCCAAGCCAAACTCTCCGAATACATTGCAAGCCCTGCAACTGGAGAAGGGGGGTCTGTATTTGGAGAGGAGAGTTTTTTGTGTGGGTCAGTACGCATACCAATAGCTCAAAAAAAAATTCTCTAAAACAAACTTAATTATTGTTCAAAATATAAATTATCCACCAAACTCAACAGGAGTAAACATAATTTTGATGTAATCAATAACTCATAGAGATCGAACCAAACATTCAACAATAAATAAAAACAAATAATTCATAAGATTAAACAATAATAATAAATTATAAATATACAAAATATAATTATAAAATTTAAAAAAATGAATAATGAAAATAGCTTTGAATAAAAGAGCAGTTAATAAACAGTCAAGTTCGAGAGCTGCTTCTACTATTCACTGCAATAACCTTGTCGACCTATTTAATAATAATGTCTGGCCTGCATGTTTGGTCTCATGCTCCCAGAATCATTTCAATATAATCATAAAAACATATTTTGTAAAAGACAGCAGCAAGTATCATCAGTCTTAGAGCATCCATGGGTAATATAGAATTTCTTGACTATATATTGTCTGTTTTCATCTCAAGCCAACCAGCTTTGTACAGAGGCATGTGTACATCATTTCTTTTTGTTCTAAATAATCAGTAATGATGGGAAAGCATTGACATGCATTCGAAAATCTGAACAAGCTCTCAGAAAGAGATAAAATCAAATCCATAAAAGTGCTGATATATAGAAACCTTAAAGTTTACAGATTCAGACAAGGCCCATCAATAGAACTATACTATTTAAAAGTCAATATTAGTTACATTGGAAGCATTCATATTTAAGCTCAACCTGTCCCAGGGCCTCCCTCATATTCTACAGCCAACAACAGTCCTTGGCGCTAGAGCAGCTCTTGCAGCTAGAAAACCAAAACCCCAAGCCACTGAATGAAAACTGCAAGTTCCATCAAAAGAACTCAGGAATGGATTCCCCATACCACTGTTATGAAGCATATAAATACCTGGGATCTCTTTGTAAACAAGCCCTCACCTCACCCCAGCCCTGAATTTGATATCAATTTTGGACAGGGTCTATTGGGAGGCACCTCCAATGACCAAACTAAGCACATGCTTTGGCAGAAGGTGATTTAACTCCTGAGGCATACAGTGTTTGTTGCCAATTGAGGAGGTCAGTATGAGCCTTTCTAAGGTTAATCAAATGTCAATTGTAGGTCACACTATTCCTCTTTCCATGAAAGTAACTCCAGCATATTCCCAGGCTTCCTTAACTTAGGCTTGCAGTAAAGGAGCTTCCTTTAATTTCAATAATGGGATCTTTGACTATCTTAATAATTCTCAATCTTCTCCAGGCTCAGTGCTATATCCCTGAAGATTACAGCTCTTTGGGCCCTTAGAAGTGCACCATCAATCATATCAACCTCCGAGTAGGTGACAAGCACTAAGTCATCAGCAAAGGCCAAACAGAAAACTCTCACTTCTTTGAAGTCAAAACCAACCTCGCTTGGAACTACCAGGGTCACCAAATTGAGGTTGAGATAGACATGGGGATAATTGACCCCCCTGACCAAATACAATCACGTGAGACTAGCACCATCAGTAATATTCAATCTAGTCTTTCCATCATTAATCTAAGTAAACTTAGTGTGATATGTTCCTGAGAACATATTGGCTGATACAATCAAAAGTCTTAGCTAGGTCAAGGGCAATCCCCATTGTCACTGTAATGCCTCCTCGATCAAAACATCCACTACATTTGGTGTTATACTATAAATCACTTTGCACTATGTCATGGAGGCTTAGTTCTCTGAAACGAGCGCTAAGATTTTATGAAGTGGTCTGACTGCTATTGATGCTACAATTACAGGTCTAGACTCACTTGGTCTGGCTAGATCACTATTTTTGGGTATCCGTGTTGAATGAGCTCCTTCTAATTCTGATAATGTTTTACCCCAGCAGATAAATATTTTAGAAAGTGCTCTTAATAATAGGAGAACTGGTGCCCATTGTGCAACAGTCATCTCATCAGAGCCCGAACTTGTATTTTTGTCTACAATTCCTTTACTGTGTACAGCAGGGGATTGGGGAACAAAAAAAAACAACAATATACTTTATTAGCTCTCTAATAGAGTATACATTTCTTGGGTCTATGAACTGTTAGTTATTTTTACTAAATATAAAAAGTTAGCAGTTGTATTAGTAAGAGAAAATGCAAGTTATCATTCTGTTATAATATATAAATATATACGATTTATTTTTTCTAAAAAACACACACAAAATGGTTAAAAGAGAAGTAAATAGTTGGCCAAAATAGGTAGATATAAGTAACCAACTATAGGTAATATAGAGATGAGATTTGAAAAACACGTTTAAAGAAATAATAATTTCTTTATTTGAAACAAATAATAATTAATTGTCAATAGACTTTTTCTGATGGTTCACATCTTTCCTCATTTACTCCCTAATGTCTATTTGATTAAAGTTATAGATTACAAACTCACACTGGCAAATTATTATGATTAGTCAGCTAATGGAGGCTATAGAGGGATGGCTTTCTAATAGTTATATCCTTAAGAGAAGCTCTTTTCAATCTTCTTGATGCTTTTACTGCTGGATATAATGAAAATCCCATTAGCAGAGCCCTTGTGACCTTTTTTTTCTTTCATTAATTATTTCTACGAAAATCTTATTCTTGTTCATGAGAACAACTAGCAAGTGTAGTCTGATGATACAAAACATTCAGATTTTTAGGGATTTGAGTGATTCTTATTCTGAATTGGAATTGATAATTAATAATTTGTCTAGAAAGAGTCATTGAGTGACTTTTTGTGAAAAATGTATTTCACTTTTCAATTAAGTCTCAAAATTTAAAACTGCCCCCCTCCCCACCATTAAAAATACAGAAACAAACAAAAATCATAGAGTTTGGACAATCCTTGCATTTCTATCTTCTGTAGGACATATAGAAGAAATATTAACATTTAATCTGGTGAGAATATGAATGTTAGAAATGTTATAAGATTGTATATTAATTAATACATACTCTATTGTAAGGGGCATCAGAACTGTCCTTTAATGGACTCATTTCCAAGTGAATTTTTGGATCTGACAGCTGTCTTCTGTGAGTACGTAATTTGCGAGTTCTCCCAATTCCAGAATAGGCAATTTTTCGTTGAATCTCTAACCTGCTAATCATATTGAGAATAATAATTTCTATTACACCATAATTTTAAAACAAGCATTTATAAATTTCTCACACACCTGCTTTTTGGATTCCTTAAAAGGTCTTTATTGCGATTTAGCAATCTCTCAGTTTCCCAATCAATATTTGTAAGCCTACTTAGTGCACGCCTATCTGATAAGGGCAATTTAACTTCACTTCCAACATGATCTTTATAAGCTTGCATGAATTGCTGTAGGATGCAAAAATCTGTTAGTAAACATTTATTCTCTATTTTCAGGAAGTTTCTATAGGAAAAATTATTCACTATTAAACTACATTCAATTTTTAATTTCCCAGAATAATTGCTTACATATAAACAAAAAAAATAAACACTTGAGAAAATAATAACAAAACAAAGGTTGCAGTGAACAGTCACAATATATTTCATTAAAAGGGGTGAATTTTTATGATTTCCTTCTGCAATTTTCACCAGCCCACTTATTTTTTGCCTAATTTCTAATTGTCTGGGTTCTTCTTTTACCTCAAAAGTAGAGACTTCTCTAATTAAGAAAATGAACATCATGCTGCTAATATGGGTCATTTTTGGTGAATTCCTGAAGTGGTTATCTACATTAATATAATGTGCCAAGGAAGCAAGTTTCATTTAGAACCAATTTCAAATCTGAGCTTGAACTCAGAATGACCTGCCATCTAATTGATTGTGCTACTACAATGTTTCATTTATTGACAAATTTACCATATTTCTATACACCACACCTCACCTAGCCCAAATAAATACATAAATTATTTAAAAAATAAATAAATACCTTCTCTATTAAAACTCGTTTTGATTTTATTGACTGAAATTTGATTAGATGGCCACGTATACATTACTGAATTATTTCTGAATAACACGGTTAATTTGTTTTTATTTGTATTTTGAATAACCACATATCATTCTTTATCTTCTATGGAACTACAGTTGTGGACTGGATGTTCTTTATTTTCACCAGATTCAAGATATTCACTGAGAAAATTTATTGCTTTTTAATTAATGAAATTTTCTCTGATTGATTGTGGGTAATATTTTACTTTGCAAAATAGTCAGAGAGAAAATGCTTGACACTCAAATGATAAAATTATTTAAACCCAAAACTCATTTTAGGAGTATTTAAAGAAAAAATGAAGATATTAACATGGTATCTTCTTGTTAAAATATAGTGGACCAGCTTGACCAAGAAGTAAGAAAAACCTAATGAATAACAAATTTAATTTATTAAATAATCTGCTATGAGTCATATTCATTGACTGTTAGTCAAAATATTGTGAATACAAAATATTTAGTGGCTTACAATTAATGGAAGATGTATATTTTTTATTTATAGAATATCTCATTTTGATTTCTTTTATTATAAGACTTCTCCATTAATATCTTTATTAACAGATTAAGAAACACTAACAGATTAAGAATACCATATATGGCGCACTATGTGACACCCATTGTTTTTTATTTATTTTTAGACATTTTATCCTTTTTATGAATAGTGACAATAATTATCTCAGCTGAAATTTTATCTTTAATATATGTTTGCAAAACCACCAATGAATATGTTAGAAATTTCAAGGTGATTTTGTCAGGCTAAGAAGTTTTGTTATGTTTTAGTATTTCAATAAACCTTGACTATCTGATGATACAGCTTTCTCTGTGTCATGACTAATCAATTGGATAATTAAAAGAAAGGCACTCATTGGCTCTTGAATTAAGGTAATCTTTAAAGTAATAGGCCTCCGATCCTTGGTTTGGTCACATTCTAATCTATCTGACTATTAAAGTTGCTAATTTCATTTTGCTGTTGTATTTTGGTATATGACTAGATATAAATAAGGATTCTTTTCCTTCTTCGTTTACGTGTTTACAAGGATCAATGGCATTTTGCAGAACCTCTCCTTTAAACTGGTTCGGTTGAGCTTTTCATTGATAAAGTTGCATGGCATTGAATATTGTTTATTAAGAATCTAGTGTCTTACATCATTCTATCCAAATTTATCAAGAGACACTTATCTAGATAGTTCATGTGAACATTTGCCCTCTAGACATTGTGAATATTTAACTTCATATTGCTCCAGCACAAAATCCAGTGTTCTCTTTGCACCTGATTGAAATATTCTATCCAGATTTCAATGTACTACACAACATACCAAAATTTGGTATTTTTTATCAAGACCTGGTGTTTGTTGGAGTACTGGATTTATAAACTTTACTCAGAACTACAAGTCTCGAGAGTGGGTCAGGTAAGGTTGGGAATAATGACTATCAGTATTCATTATAACCCTTTAATGAAATTGACATTGCATTACATAAGCCCATTATAAATGACCATATATTTTATATTCTGAGTATTCCCAGCACAGAGCACATTAAGATTATTATGTATGAATGCTTAAATGCATTGTTTTTACCTTTAAATAAGAATTATATCCAATTTGAAGTGAAGTCACTATGTGCTCTAGCATTTTCATAGATAACGCCGATGGATTTTGATAATAACATTCACAGCTCTTAACGTCGGTACATTAAGTAATAATACGGATGAATTTCGATAATTAATTCACGTTAGATGCACTTTTTGAGCGTATTTCGATCGGCAGTTCAAAGTTCACCATCGGATTAACCCTATGTAAGGACCCCCTCACGACGGATTAAGATCAGTCATATTCGGCATCCTCTGGAGGGGAGACCCTTGTTGGCGAGCCACCGCTAATCCTTCAGCTTGTTCCGGCCTGCCTAGTCTGTTCTATCTCTCACGGCTAAGTCAGCACTTCAATTAAACAGGTAAGTGTTTCAATTGTAATATAGTCTAAGTATAATTAAGTGTCCCCCATTATATTTTTAAAGGTGCCTCTTCTTTTGCATTTAATAATTATTATTGATGAATGTTTTGATTATAAATAAATTTATATATATTTGAATTTGGACTTGAGTCGATTGTTGGTGGCCCTTCCTAAATTCTTGTTAGTGGTTTGGTTGTGGGATTTTTCATATATTACAGCTTCCACTGCTTATCGCCGCAGCCAGATCGCAACATCCCTCCCCACCATGCAGTAATTAGTGAAAAACTTGAATTGTAAATTATGATTTTTTTTAAAATTTTCTTTTATTTATATTCCTACAACTTTATTTTAAACTATATTACCAATTTATTTAGCTCTCGCATAATCTGCATATTTTAAATTAAAAATTAACAAGTTTAAACCACTAATAAAAATATTGATGTAAATTAATGTAATAACACCTGTTACTTTAAATTGTAGAACAAAAAATGACAACAGAACTATTAAGTAAGTTATGAATGTTTAATAAAATAACATACATGCTGTTCTCCAGATGATATACGAGTCACCCTGCTTAACTGCTGTAGGCTTATATATAAGAATTAATGTCATTTGTCGATGCTTTCTGCAATCTAGTGCAATTGAATATCCTTTTCCTCACTATATTGACTTAATTCATCATTTATTTTCAACAATGTGTACCAACTCTTTACCTGGTCCCAACCCACCAATTTAACCTGTACCTATTTTTAGTTTAGTTTACGTGAAGTGGGAAAATATAGAAGATGTCACGTCTGCACAAAAAATAATAACAAGTTGTTGACCAAGTATTATAGCCAAGGATGCAAAACTTCCTTATGAGTTGTCCCATAACAAAATTGAAATATATAATATAAAACATAGTTTTTAGAATGAAAACAATTAAAAAAATAATAATAATGCTGCCAGTGCTAGTAACACACACATAACATAAAATGAGGATGGAAAACTTTGTGAAGAGCAAAGCTCACATAACCTAAGAGAGAATTTGAAAGGCAACAAAGTACTCTGACAGCGGGACCATTCAATTTCCCCACTAAACTACAATATCAGTCAGGTTCTCAGCAGTTATTGGGTTTTAGACAACACCACTGTCACCCTAGGATCATAAAAATTAATTTGCTCTAAATCATTCATATTCATATGTCATTTATATTATTGAAATGTTTAAACAACAATTCTGTATTCCAGATTTTGGCATTCATTAGTGGAAGATCTGTAAAGCAGGCCTTCCAATGACCAAAAGAAAAATAATTGAAAATAATGATTTTAGTCCATTGTCTTTTATTATATAAATACAAATTAGCAATTGAAATAATTCATATCTAATCCAAGTAGGGTAATTAATGAAATTAAAAAGAGAATTACTGATTTTGAAATTAACTATTATTGGAGTTTAAATTTAATCATTATTTAACATACCGTGAAACAAGGCATACTGGAGGAGTTGTAAATTGTCTTAATTTGTACTTAAGAGATTTACCCAACAATACTAGATACCTGTTTTGAATAAGTGACATCCGAACTACTCTTGTAAGCATGAAGAAGATAGCGAAGGTCAGGTGGTAAACATGATGCTAATTCAGAATCTCGGTTATAGTCTACATGCATACCACTACTACTCACTACACTGGATCCTGAAAAAAAAGAGAGCCAAGTTGTGATATTACACTTCCCATAAATGGCAATCATAAAATTATATAAATTTTATTTTCAGAAAATAAATTCCACTTGTAACACAAACTTCAGCATTAAAGCCTGCTCTGTTCTTGATGGTCATGACAGTAGAAATGAGATTGCATCCCACAGCAACGAATAATTATAGTCAAATAAATTCTTCTCTGGTCAGGTAAGCTTCTGTCTAATGAAGGATGACATTAATTATTAAACTCTTATATAACTATAACCTAGTAACTAGCAGTTATCCTTTTAAATAGTTGTTATCTTGTTTTACACAATTTACTTAATATTATTTCTTTACTTAGTGGCTACAAAATTTAGGGTCAATTTCCACAAGTAAATTGATGGAACTGGTTAAATTATCAAATTTCCAGGAATATATCTATATATATATATATATATATATATATATATAAAATTGTAACCTCTGTCTGTACATTGATATTTTTCTCAAAATTTCACGATACTTTTTCGTTTCACATGTCATAGACACCATAACTGCATTTTGTTTCTTTCGTGTATGTTTGTTTGTTTGTTTATTTGTTTGTTTGTTACCTTTTCACGCATAAACGGCTGAACCGAATTTTATGAAACTTGGTATGTATATTACTACTATCCCAACTTAGACTTTAGGCTGTATTAATATTCTCTGAGACGAACAGGAGTGGGGGTTATAAGGGAGGCCTGAAATTAAAAATAGTGATATTTCATTTCCTATTGGTTTTTCAGCAATTATCCACATAACAAAAGCTGTTTATTTTGTTATTTAAAGTAACGTTTGTTATATTCACTTTTGTTTTATAACAAAGTATAAACGAGATATACACTAAAAAGCAAAGCGGGAGCCGACAGTTTTATTGGGATCTAACGATTGAACAGAATTTAACAAAACTCTGTATGTGAGTTAACACTAACTCCTCCATGATAATAAGTGGTACCAACATTTCTAGGGAGGAGCAGGAGTGGGGGTTGTAATGGAGGCCTGAAATTAAAAATAGCGATACTTCGTTTCCTATTGGTTTTTCGGCAATTATGCACATAACCAAAGCTCTTTATTTTGTTATATAAAGTAACGTATGTTATATTCCCTTTTGTTATATAACAAAGTATAAACGAGATATGCACTAAAAAACAAAACGGGAGCCGACTGTTTTATTGGGCTCTAACAATTGAACAGAACTTAACAAAACTCGGCATGTGAATTAGCATTAATTCTTAAACGATTATAAGCTATATTAAATTTTTTAGGTTCAAACAGGAGAGGGGGGGGGTTATAAAGAAGCCTGAAATAAATATTCGCTATATTATATTTTCCGTTCTGTTTTCAGTCACTGTTGGTCTTTGACCGTATCAAGAGAAAGGAAGTTAAATCAAACATAGTTTGGAGGACAGAATACTTTCAATGATTATGAATTATATATATATATATATATATATATATATATATATATATATATATATATAAAAAAAAACTACTTGCACAGGAGACGGGAAATATAAAAATTTTGTGGACAGTGAAGCCTTACATAACAAATAATTTTATTATTAACAAATCCACAGCAACAACTGGTATACATGGGGAAATGTTAAAATATTGTGGAAAGTAAAGCCTTGCCAAAAAAATACCATCTTTATTCAGCCTAAAATGAATTCCCGGGCGTAGCCGGGTCCTTATATATATATATACCTTAGCTAGTATATATATATATATATATAAATATATTTAGTATTTTTAATATTTTACTTAAGGAGGAGGGTAAGGCATATTTAGCCTGGGAACTCGTGATGACCGCTATATTGTTTTTTTTTATTACAGAAAAGTTTTTTATAGGCATTATTGTAGGGTCACCAGTTTATGAGATTTGTCAAAGGGAGGAATTTGTGAAGTAGAACATCACTTTGGTAATCAGAGTTTAGACTACTCTTTGGAGAAATGCCCTTTAGTACCACCTCTCCTACATTATTAGAGATACTGGAGTGTTATAAAGGAAAAGCTTTGAATTAGAAACCTTTTGTAGGGTAGTATTGAAATATTATATTTGTGGGTTGCCTATCTGTGGTAGGGAACCCGCAAAGGTCATTATTGAAGTAGTATGGCCCAACTGAAACACAGTTATTCCACATACTTCTGGAAGTCCGTCATTGGAATGAAATTGTAGTTCAATCAGTTATCCTTATAAATTGCTTGAAATGAGATCGCTGATATTGTGTCTGAAAATGTAAACGCCTCTAGGAAGCTTTAATGAATAGAAGGGGAAATAGTCCATGGTATATAACCATGTTAATCAATGTGGAAATACTCAATTGCACCTATAATAAATTAATTTTATAAAATAAGGAGATTTTGTACTTAGAGGTGCTCTGAGCATAGTGGTATTTAAAAGAATGAACATATTTGGCCATTGTAATGTTATTGACAGACTATTGTGCGTGATAATTACTAAAATAAATTTACTTGGAGGACTTGTGTCTTCCTTTTTAGAATTACTCAAATACACATAAATCTCCATTATTTTATGTGCACCAGTAAGAACAAACTTTATAAGGAAATTTATTATTCATTGAATTACTAAAAACTCAAACAAAATAATTTTTTTTTTATATATCTTATGTTATTTGAGATCATTGAGATAGACTTTTAATAGGTTGACAAATTATTCTACATGGACACGCTGAAGTAAGGAATAGTGTCTTGTTTTGAAAAGGATTATTCACCTTAACTTGGTTTGAGGTAACTCTTCCTGGATTGTTTTCATACTGCATTAACTAAACCTCTGTATCACCCTAGAGATCAGTTATTCTTTTGAATAAATTGTAATCAGATATTAGAAGTTTGAGGCCACATGCAGAGTAGCAATATATAAAATTCTTGTAAATAGTTGGGTGGGATATTTTTGGGTCAATCATATGTTCAGAAAATAGATAAAAATTTTATGTGATACATTTTTGTAGTATTTGCAGCTCAGCATACAAATATTTAATAATTATATAATAGGTAAACTATTACAGTTATGAATAAGCATATTTATGTTGAAAATAAGAATCAACAGCCCATGAAGGTTAAGGTCCCCTGTCATACATTTTTCCATGGGATGTTGAGGGAAATATTTTTAGATACATAAATAAAGCCAATATTAGTATTTTATTTTTCTAAAATATTACAAAAAAGTGTTTTAAAATTCTCACTTTGAATAAAACTAGGGGAATATTGTATTATTAACTTCATGAGTTAGGTACATATTAGCTAACTTTAAGTGTATAGATATTAATTTGTATATTTTAACAGATAATTTATTTTTAGCTGGTGGTGAGGGTGTGCATCGGCAGGGTTTAGCCGTGTAGCAGGTCTATAAGATCGCCCTACGCTCTGACGGTCTGAGGATGGGGATTTAGTCCCCGAAAGCGCTCAGCGTTTATAAGAAATAAAATTGTGAGGAGCCATAAAAAAGTTTTGTGATTAACCTTTAACAGATAAGCTCACATCAGTATGTGTATCATCATACAGCCACTAATGATAACAACTTTCTCCTTAAACAAATAATGAAGTATTCAGAGATGTCTTCAGAACATAAATTAAAAAAAAAAAAAAACTGAAATACTGTCAGAACAGTATTTATATTAATGTTGGGCATAAAATAACTTACCTTGAAGAAGACCAAGAGCTGAACCAGGTCTTGGAATAGTTTCTGAGCCAAAATTTGATATTTTCCGCAGGTTTGTTTCACTAGAGCTAGGCCTTTGCAACATTAAATTTGAAGAAGATATTCTGTATCCTCCATCAGAAAATTGTCTGAGGGGAGAATAAGAGCGACTGAAAGTTAAATAAAATCTTGATGAATTTCACTAGTTCATAAAAAGACATTTATATTACTTTGGGTTGCAAGGTTTTAATGAATTCATTAATAAAATTATCTATGAATTGCATAGGTTTAGTTGTATTGTATACCAATAAGTTTCAGTTCCAACATCAAATTTGTGAAATAATTAGTGCCATCTACTCTCATTATGCGTGTATACATTCATTTATAAATGAAGATAATTTTTAAAGCATAAGTATTTTGACATAAGGATTGTTAATAGAATAATATACTAACTTTTTACAGAACTTAAATATAACTATGTTAAGAAAAATAGCTTTGAATATTATAGCTGGGTTAGACATGTTTTATGACTTTCATTAAACCAAATTTCTTTTTTAATGAGGTTATTTTCGTATTTCTAAAATATTTTTAGTTAAACATCCTTTTAGAGTACATTTCATAAGTTACCAAATATTCAATAATATCACAAAATAATAGTATCATGTAATATTTAATAGTATCATCATATTTAAAGATTTCATATAAAACTAAGGGTCAAGTTTGTTAATAACATAAAACGGCACAGGAGAAGTGGAGATTAAATTTCCATTATTATTTGTCAGATTCTAAAATTTAACACAACCAATCTTTTTGATAATATAATGCACTACAATTATGATTCTATAAATTTACTTGAAAATTAACAGAAACTATTGTATTTAAGCATTTTTGTCCTCTGGTATGACCCAACGCCTACATATGATTTTCACTTTATGCTACAATACACTAATCATCTCTTGTGTAGCTTAAGTTTCAAGTCATATTTATATAGGATACTTAGAAAGGGAGAGATAGTCATTACCTTTGCTCATATGAAACACTCATATGACAATCATGTTGCGGCATTTCTACGTAGCTCCCATGTAACTGACTTTTTAAATACAGGGAACATAAATAATACATTTAGAGGAAATATTTCCTGGAAAGGTCTCAGAGAACATTATGCAATATATGGATGCTTTTAGTCCAACTGTAATATCAGTTTAGCTCTTCAATAACATTTGTCAATGCTATTCTTTGAGCAGTCTCTTCTGCATCTGTCATGGTGGTACCACTATTTATTTTCCAACCCTCATACATTGCATTGCTTCCTCAGCTACAGCACCAGGCAATACAGTAACATTTCTACTAATTTAATAGATTGTAAACACCATATGCTGTGTAAACCAATTATTGTAGGTGGTATCTACAGGGTCTATCATTATTTATTTTTTTAATCATCACTTCAAGAGCAAGGTAAAATAATGTTAGTGACAATTAACTCTTTGTAATGCAAAATATGTTACCTGAGAATGGTAGACATAAGTACAAGTAAAAATAAATAAAAAAAGCCTCAAATTATAAAAATCGAATACATCAAATAATAAATAGTATTAAATACCTAAATTTATCATGTGGACTTTTAGCTTTACCACGTTCACGTTTTTTTGCATTGGGCAAGGTGATGGCTTCCTGATCAGAAGGTATTGATGGAAGCTTACGTCGTGTTCTCAATGATTTTTGAGAATCTGTTTCACTCATAGTGTCTGATGAATCTCCTCCATCCCGCGTTCCACGAGGAGTTCCCACAGGAGTACTTTGAGGAGTTCCCATTGGAGTTGCTGTAATTTTAATGAATCCAATTAATTTTTATAGTGAGTTGGTAACAAGAAGCTCTGAAAATTATGAAACTTATCTACTCAAAGTTCTAAGTAACGTTTTTCTTTCTTCTCTCTCTCTCACACACACACACACACACACACACACACACATACACACACACACACACCCTCTCTCTCTCTTCTCACAGCAGTTAATCTTCCCCTCCCCCTGTCTCGTGCATGCAACATTTAGTTGACAGGAAGGAAAAAGTCAATGTATCTCCAGCTGTAAGCCATTGATCGACCTTTAATAAGCAATCTGACTCAATTTATAGCCTTTTCCAATCTATATTATCCAAAGCCAACAACTCATCAAAAGAAGGTGATGGAAAACCTGTAACATATTGGCAGGTATACATTGAAAGTAATGGACACTATTTTGCCTAATAAAAACAGGTATACATGTTTTTTTTTCTTTTAAAGTAGTAATCCTGCATTATTTCCTGAATAACCCAATAGAACGGTTGAAAATTGTGAATCATCCCCCCGAAATATGATGGTAACTTACAGGTGGAGTGTAATTCACTTTAGCTCATATTGTGTTTTATTTTAACAGAAGCATCACTAAAGATGTTTATCTAGGTATTGTATATTAAAAATCATTCGTCATTATATATTAAAAAAGGATTGACAGTAAAAATAAAAGGTGTTGACTTATTTCAGTTCAATACAATGTTTCAGTTGATATAATAAAGTTAAATTAAAATTGGTAATTTAGTTAATAATTTGTTATGGAATTAAAGATATTTTCAATGGTTTGCTTCAATAAAATGCAGTCATTATTCAGAAAGAGAGTTTCTCTCTCCCTCCACATTGTTTACGATCAATGACCACATATTTTAATAATAATGTCAAATGAGAACATTTTTAATCGTGTTCAATGAGAATGTAGAAGTAGGCTTAGGATTGAAAAGAGAAAGAAATATACTCCACTCCTATCTAACTACAAGCAACGTTAATATATCGATAATTTGTAATCCAAAAAGTTCAGATAAAAAATATAACTCATTAAGTCAGTACAATGTACAATAAATAAAATAAATTGTGAGATATTTTGTACACACATAATCACTGTCACTCCTCTCATAAAAGTTTAAAAGATAAAATGCATGTAATTCTTTAAAATTATTTATAGTATATTTACCACTATTCAGCTGTTGATTTGTGAAACTAGATGCAACTAAAACTGGGCTGGAACCTGAAACAATCCTGCTTTGATTTCCTATCTTCATGTCTGATCCTACTATCTGGCTGTTTAATATTTGCATTGGAAGGAGGGGTTGCTGACTTAAGAACTGAGCTGCCATCATTTGCTGGATTGTTACGCCAGTTCCCATTCCTTGATTCTGATTTATTATATTGAGATTATTTTCCTTTTTTTGAAGCTGAAAAGGAGATACAGGTGGTTAAGCCAATATTATTAATCCCCAGTATGAACTAAACATAACTCTGTGGCATCAGAGCCCATGAAGAGCAAGGTTAGTCACAAATGGCTTGTACTGAAAGAATATGAGGTTAGTATGTTGCTTTTGCTGTCATGTTTATTTGTGGCACACTAAATCACACTTTACTAATTCTTTATATAAATAGACCCTCTATTCTTTTATAATTCTGAATAAATATTTGAGATTTTAAATATGTTACTTAATTTTTCAAGCCAGAGTTTTAGTGCAAAACTTCAAATATGAAATAATGCGAATAACACTGTTTTTTTTTTTTGTTTAAACAAACATAAAAGTCACGCATATTCTATGATACTGATACTTTATTTCAAGTTTAATGTTAGAGAAGTATCTTTATACCATTATTATGATATACTGTATAATATGATAAATCAAACATTTTACACGAGCTGTTGTTTAACATGTACTATATTCAATAGTTTTCCTTTTTTGTAGCTTTCATAGCTTGTAGAAATGTAGAAATTACCTTGAGAATCTTAGATTGGAAAAAAATTTGATTTCATAATTTAAAAAATTTAATGCAGACAATATATATATATATATATATATATATATATTCCTTGTAATCCTATTAAATTATATAACAAAATGTCTAGCTTTACTTCATTTAAAATTATTTCATTAGAAAGTTATACAGTCCACTCTCGCTATCACGAAATTCCACAGGGCTGCCATTTTTGTTCGTGTTATGTATAGTTCGTCTTAGGCATAGTTCGAGTTATAGAGGTGAATTAAATGAAAATTCGTGTTACAGAGGTAAAAAAATGTACTGTGATTTATTCCCTACATCTTCTACAAATCTACATAATCTTAATATTTTACGAATATTTAAATGAATTAAAATATTATACATACATAATTAAATAAAAACGGTAAATCACAGAAAACAGAAAATATAATATTAATTCCACTGATTAATAAGTCCTTAATCTTCCTTTGCTTAAAACTGAAAAACACTAACAGTCATAATGTTGATTAAAATAAAAAAAAACTTAGCTGTATCCCTTACAGCTTCAAAATTAAACTTGGTAGCGATGTCTTTCTTCTTTGCCCCTTCGTTCATCAACTTTATCATTTGTAACTTTTCATTAACAGTCAATGCCTTGGGTTGTCTTTTCGCACTCATTCTCGAATATTTCACGCACAAACAGTCGACACTGCATAAATCAAAACGCTCCACAGAAAGTAAACAGACCCGAGATGAGACTGCAAACAGACTAAAGGCTCTTGTCCCCGGTTATGACTCACCGACAGGTTGCAACCCAAACGCCGGGTTTTCGTGTTAAACAAATCCATTCTGAGAACATCGTGATATAGAGGTAATGCGCTAATCAAATTCGTCTTATCTACTGAACTTCGAGTTACAGAGGCAATTTTTGTCTCTCTTCGTGTTATAGAGGTAAAATATAACCGGAAAATTAGTTTGTGTTACGTATGGTAATTTCTTCATGTTAGACAGGTTTTTCCAAGGGGATTAGAAATAATTTGTGTTATCGAGGTTCGTGTTAGCGAGAGTCGACTGTATAAATCTTGGTTTCAATGCATTGGATCAAAAAATGGCATAGATCATAATTTATAGATAATTTTATCATAAACAAAACAATGTTCTATGCAAATATTCTGTATCTCTAATAAGAATGGAGGAATTTGTATTTTTTAGCAGGTTTCCCTTAATCCTTAGGTTGCTAAGAGCTGATATATCAATCTGGTCATTTCGGTGCCAGGAGTGCTACAGACTGATACATCAGTTAGGAAGGAGGCATGTTTCGTATGCTACGGACTGATATAATAGTCTGCCTTGTTTAGTGCTGGACTCCTATGAACTATGTATTTTATCAGCTCTTTTTGTATTGCCATTGCTGACTATTTATACAAGCTACAGTGTCCTTCAAAGCTGATAGATGGCATAGGGATTCACTTTTCTCATTTTTAGCTTCCCTATACTGGAATTACCTGTATACCTACTGTGTCCCTTTTTCAATCTCAAGTAATGTTACTCATTACCTGGAATTTTCCCTTCCATATTTAGTCAGTATAATTCCTGCTTTTCTAGTGAACAAGGAGACCAGGAGAGGCCGCGCTAGCAGCCCTTGCCCTATAAAGGGTTAAAACAACTGGAATGGGAATTATTTAATTAGTGCTAGAATGTGAGAAGTATTCAGCACACAGGGCTCTGCATGGACTATATTATCCCATATCACCAAAAAATGAGATTGCAAGAGTACAACAGAACCTGAGGTTAAGGAAAATCAGCTATAGAGGATGTACTCAAGGCACAATTTTATTTAGTTATTTTATTTGCCCAAGGCTGGAGAAAACCAGTACTAACACCCGAACACTCCAGTTCTCAGGATGGACTGGAGAGCTCCTCAGTCAATTCATGTTCTGAGCACTAGGATGAAGGAAATAGGAGCCATGGCTTTAGTGACGATATGAGGACAAAAGAAATCCACTGGAATTACTTCCATTCACTCTGTGTTTTCACACAATGAGATCGTGAGGTCACTGCCTTTTAGAACGTCCAGGAGGTGAGGCTAGATAGTTTTTAGTGGACAGGACTTGGACCTCAGGTTTGTGATTGTTGAATAATTTGCTATGAAAGGATGAGAATAGAATAGGGATTGTTTTGTTAATAAAAGGGACATTTAGTTTTTTATGAAGGTTCCTATTAATAATGTAAAAGGATGCAATAAAATATTCTTTTTGTATAACAACCGTTTGAATGCGGTTAATATTAAAATGCTTAGTAACTCTCCACAGCTGTGTACTGTATGGCCAGGTTGGGTTTGAAGAGTGAGTAATGTGGGCACATTAAAAAATGAAACTTAATTAACACTGAAATTTTAAAATTATTTTAGTTTCACACTCTTGTACATATTGAATTAACTGGGAATATAATTAATTTTTGTTAAAGCTAATTGAAGGAAAGTTCCGTGTAAATGATTTTCCAAGATTATCGTGCATATATAATCAGTGGATACTATTGAGGAGCATTTACCAATTATATACTTTGAAAGAGATGGTAGGCTAAGCCAAGGCAGTTCTTTTTTTAAATGTAGTTCTTTTCTGTAACCAGAAGGGAGTGTTAATTTTCATCAATTTTTTTTCGTAGAACCAATGCATTATATGAGGTTTCAATACTCCATTTTATACTTTGCCCCAGAGGTTTCTGGCATAATACCTCAACAGCTGTGCACAGCAGTTATCCTGTCAACATTATTATTTTGTGCCATCCCTTTATTATTAGCAAAGTTTTATGTCATGTTTTCCAATTGTGTGTCTGTTGCAACTCAGTTGAGCACCTTCACTTATTTAAAATAATTTGATATGGTTTTGCTTCACTTGAGAGAAACTCCTGATCATTTATTTGGATTTGAACTAATTAATTCTACAAGTGAAGAGGAAACTTTAAAGTAATAAATAAATTCAGAAAAAAATATAAAACAATAAATTAACATAATATGAAATGTAATATTTATATTAGATATTTAAATTAATTCACCTGTCCATGCCTTTGCTGATCAAGAGCAGATTGAGGTAAGGACCGTTTAATTTTTTTCATATGTTGTGCATGGTGCTGTAGTTGCATATGCTGTTGATACATTTGTTGTTGTTGAGGGGTAAGGTTTTGAGCAAACATTGGCTGATGCTCAGGAAGCTTCTGATAAAGCTGTTGTTGAATGTACATTGCTTTTTGTTCACCATCTAACACATTTAAAAAATCTTCCTTCATCATGCCAGACTGTTTTTGCTGTTGCATTAAATTTTGTTGGTTGAATACTTGCACTTGGGGGGATTGTTGTAATTGATTGTAATCTAATTGCATTTGTTGTTGAGCAACTTGATATTGCTGAGGTGATTGAAATGTATTTGTTCGAGAATTTTGGATTTTCATATCATCATTTTGATTTCTTATTTGCTTGTTATCCATAGAGCTCTGTTGATGTTGGGAAGGAAGGTAATCGAGTGGACTATGACCTTGTTGACCATGTATAAATTGCTCATTTGATCTTATTTGTGCCTGTATCTGCTGTTGTGACAATGATTTTTGGCTTTGTTGTTGATTTATTTCCTTATTATCTGTACTGTGTGCATTTTGTTCATCTTGAGATTTATCATCTGAGACATTACTTAGTCCTAAAATGTAATTATTATAAATACAAATAAATAAGTACGTAATAAATCTTTTTTACAGAAACAAATAATTAATAATGCAAAAATATTAGGGATTTGATCCAGTCAGATCATCAATTACTCTTTCCAAAGAAAACTATGAACATCCACTTATCAATTAAACTACTTAAGTTAGGCATACATGTAAAGTTCAGGTGCAAATCAAAATTTTAAATATGTTTGTACTTAAGTATTTAGAAAATCTGATGTGGACACCTCATGACTTCCTTGTAATCCTATTAAATTAAATAAATAAATTGGGTGGATCGAAAATTATTTCCTTTGAAAATGATATACAATATCTCTGAATGGATCAAAAATTGTCATAGAACATCATTTAAAGGTCTATCCATGACAAGCAAAAGAGGTCTTATCCAATTTTTTTAATTTTTGATATTAATCAAAGGGGCGGTGCACAATTAGATGTCACAATCCCAAATATAAAATGCTATCATTGTATGACTAGCTGTTTATGAGAAATGCAAGGTATGTACACATGCATGTACAGATGTCATGCAATCCAGATGGGCTCAGGGAGAATAACAAAAGACAATTCCATTGAAGTCTGAAAACCAAAATGTTGTTGGGATTACAATACTTCCTTTACTTTGTACAAGGGAGTGAAAACAAATGTTAAGGCATAGAAAAAGATATATGCAAAGTACTAGAAATATGTTTCACTTGAATAAAATACTAAATTTTATTTTGTCTCAAAGTGAATCGAGTCAGTAAAAGATACTTCACTAGTGTTAGCTGTGTCCCTTTACTGAGAAAAAGCCCAAAGAAGTGCCAAACAGGTAGCAATAAATTACTGACCTATATATCCTAAGTCACAGAATAAAATATTCGACAACTCGGATATTACTACAGATTTGTGGGTATTACAATAAATACATTTCTGGCAAAAATTTGACAAAATAAATTTAAGAAATTAATTACATTCAGCTACTTCATCTTGAATTAAAATTATAAATTAGTATATTTCGATACTACACTGAAATATATATGTAAATTAGATTGAACTTCACTTATTGTGATTTAAAAGCTTTAAACAGAACACTACTACAATGTGCTTTCTAATTATTTAAGGATTTGAAATTTATCTTACCCAAAGCCCTGCTAAAATCAGCTAACATGCCACTTATCGTCCCAGCAGAAGTTTTAGATTGTGAATTGTTTTGCTGTGATGTTTGCTTTTGCATATTAAAACTTTCTCCATCAAGGTCATTCTGAAATATAACAATTTTTGCAAAACACACGTGAACACATACCAACAAATTATTTAGGGGAAAGTCACAGAATAGATAAATGGTGAAAGAAAAAAGCATTGACAAGTATGAGAAAATGCCATAGATTCCTGTAATAATTAACTAAGAAAGTAATTTATATGTTTAAATTGAATATTTGAGAATATTTTTTAGGCATGCAATTTTTGAAAATTTCCTTTCCGGGACTGAAGAGATCTTAAGGTCACTTAAGTCATTTGGACTGGAAAAACACCCGAAAAGATAATTTTACTATACAAATTATAATATTTCTGATACATGTTATATAACAATTTATTAATTAACTCAAAAATGAAAGTAGAAATATCAGACAAATTTGTTAATGTACCTATAGTCAGATATAGGAGTCCTTGCCACTTGCAATACCATTTGAGCTAGGAAAATGCCATTTTTACATTTAAGGAACTTATTACAAAATACAAAACAGTCTCTTCGAGTATAATCTATAATAAACCTTTTATTTGAGAGCTATAATTTCAAGGATTGAAGGGACAGTACATTAAGTTATTTAGGATATTTATATTTAGGTTATTTAGGATACAACTAATTACATACGTAATAGTTCCATAAGAAATCTTCTTTTTAAGCTAATTATTAGTTTGTACATTGTATCTGTACTCAGAGTAGTAATGTCTGCTTTCTCTTACTTAAAAGAAAAAAAAAATTGGAATCAAAACCCGAAACTCTGAAATTCATTGATTTAAAATGATAGGCCAACACTAAAGGAAATCTCTGTGTCAAAGGATTTTATGTATGGAAAATCATTATGGGTCAAAGGATGTGTAAAAGAATTAATTATTCCAAATCTGAAATGTTCTCAATAACTGCATGGCAAAATTATTCATTAATTGGCTTTTATATTTACCTGGAAACCTAATGCACGATCCTTGCATTTCTGTTGTGCAATTTGTTGTTGATCAAATCCAAATTCTTTCCCATAGATCTGCTGCATACTAATACTATCAGGATATTCATTATACCCTCTCCAAGAATCCTCATGAGCATAAAAACCAGCTTCTGATTTCATCATTTGAAAATTACTATCAATATTTTGTTTGTTTTGCTGAATCAATGGAGACCTAGAGTTGGAACGTGAATGTAACTGTTGCCGCTGCATGTGCTGAAATTTTTTCATCTGTAAATATTGAAGTTCCTGTTGCTGTTGTTGTTGTTGTTGTTGCCGATGTAACTGTTGTTGTATACTAGTTTGTTGCTGTTGTTGTTGCATTTGAACTTGATTTTGTTGTTGGATATGTTGCTGAGAAATTTCTTGGGTAGTTTGTCTTTCGATTTGATTCTGTCCTTGAATCTGGGCTATTTGCTGCATGCTGTGAGAAGATTGCTGATTCATAGAGTTTATGGGATGAGTTTGGTTAGCTTGTTGTGCATGAAATTGCTGTAGTTGCTGTTGAGGTTGTTGCTGCTGTAGTTGTTGGATCTGTTGTGTGCTTTGCTGTTGTGTACCATGAATTAGTTGATGTTTCATTTGATGATCAGGAATTTGACTTCGAACTGAGGTGTTCTGAAATTGTTTATCAATCAGCTCTTGTTTATTTCCCAAAGGTTCACTGGTCATGTGATGAATCATGGAGCTCATGGACTGTCCATTTCTGTCAGGATGCTTATCTAGAAACTGAAGAAAGAATATATTAAACTTTCATTTAATTCAGATTGTTTTAACTTTATTACTGTTGAAAAACTAATACATACAGGTTGAAATCTGTTTTCACTGACTTCACTAGCATGTTTAGATTCATTCATATAATCAGGTTGCCTAAAATTAGAAATAATTAAAGCATTATTATTAAACATGAGTAAATGGTAACACATAAATCAAGAGTACTTTTTCAAACCTGTGAGTACTTGAATACGCATCTTGATTAGAAAGATTATTTCCATTCATTTTTTCAGGTTCATTTCCTACAAATTTTAATTTTAAATATATTATATGAAAAGTAAATATATCAAATAATCAATTTCCAAGTAAAAAATATAACTAACACTGGGAGATCCAATAATTATCTAACTTGTTAAATACATAACTGGAGGCTTGGGATGATGGTACTCCAGTAATCGTTACACAGGGTATTATCTATGAGAAAAGAAGGGTAAAACTGTGTAGGTCCACAAAATACTACATTATATTAAACTATGTGGAGTATTTGACTTTAAGATGTCAGAACAAGAGATTGAAGTGGTCTTGGCCAGGTTTCAATGACTCCATCAAATACTAAAGGGGGGGGGGGCTAGAACATCTTTTATGGGGACCTGACATTAATAACCACACCTCCCTCTATCTTGCATAACAACAAGAAACTTCCTTCATTTCTGTGTTCCTTCCCTTGTTCAAAGCTCATCCTCTACCCAGGCTTGAGATTAGTATTACGAACTTTATTCAAATTTCTGATTTGTTAATTAGAGTTGGCAACACAACACTCCATGATAGAGAGTGTAACTGCTGCTAAACATTTCAGCACCTTTATGTCACTGGTACCAGCACAATAACATTCGTTAGGAATTGTTAAATGGCTTAATGACTATTAGCCTTTTATACCAGGGGACTTAA
>CM032233.1:47382500-47440000 GCA_019009955.1 Riptortus pedestris | reverse complement strand
AAGAGAAATCTGCTTAGTTTAGAAAGGCCTTGCATACCAGAATATTTTGTAGTTTATTTAATAGGGTTTTAAACTATTCACAATTTTATAGATTCTTTAATTTAAATTATTGAATGCTTTTATTTTGGGTGATGGACCTTATAAGCTGGCTCTGAAATAAAGCACTAATTAAGTGAAGGTGTTACCCTTCATTTATCGTGGAAGTGAATACTAAACTCCACCAGACAGAAAATATAAGCTGACAGGATTTATTTAGATTAATATAAAGAACTTATTTTAAATAAGTGCAAATAGGTACTATTAATGGGACAGAGTGAGTGGAGAGGAAGGGGTGTTCTGTATGAGGGAAAAAGATGGAGGAAAAAAATGCAGCACTCAGAGCATAAAAAATGTGTAAATTGTGGTAAGAGAATAAATGTAAAGTAGAGATATCATGTATGTATCACCAGTTTAACAAATTATAATGCATTTATGAAAGTGAACATATAAGGAAAAAGTTTGGAATGACTATATTTAGGCAGTATGACAGCTAAATAAAATAAAAACTAAGTAATGTGAATCAACAAGGAGGTAAAATGTATAAAATATTTATTATTAAAAGGATTAAGGAAACAAATTTAGAAAAAAACAAATACATAAGTGCGGTTATTTACATTTATCTTATTACAGCGACAATTTAAAAAAACAATCAATTCTCTGTAAAGTCCAGGAAAATTATAGTTCAATTTGCACTTTTTAATTATTCAACATAATGCTTACTCTGAAGTGAACCTCCATAAGAGAATGACAAACAATTTAATTTGAATTTTTGTATAATAATAAACCTAAAATTAATATATAAAATATTTGCCATACAGAATGAGAAGGCACACCACCTTCCAAAAGTATATATACTACTAACATAAAGTTCATCATGGAAGATAGCCCATACCTGACATCTGGATATAAAGTTAATATTACTGTGACTACAGCACAATCTATATCAACATTTTTAGGAGTAAATGCCATATGTTTTCGATAACATTTGTCATTGATAGGGAATTAATTTTTAACCCTTGCACTACTCCAAGCCAGTATAGGGAATCAAGGCATGTGCCCTCAGCCACTTCAGTGATATTTTCTGTTCACCAAATGGCTGCTCATCTCCAGTATTCTGGTTTCAACTAAGGTGTCTAGAGGCTATACCCTAGACTTCTGTTTGTGAATTATGCCACTAAATAACAGGGAGTGTATTATTTTCCAGACTACAACCATTCAAGAACCCAATGGGTAGAAGATATAAAAATGGGTCCCTATAACAACTAATAAAGTCACCCTAAAAATGTATACTTACAACTGATCCTTTTTCTACTCAATTACCAGTTTCTTGGATCAAAAAAGGTGTTGAGAGGCATGAGTATAGAGAGTACAGTAATAAAAAGTGAGAAAGAAAATCATGTGCAGAGGGTGCTGGTATGAGCCAGCCACCACTTAGAGCATATTCATCACTAATCATGAAGTTATAAATTGAGTTATCAATCAATTTTCCATTTGTAAAAAGAAGAAAAAAAAACTGCATGCTTTTCTTTGAAATTGTAAGCCATTTGGCAGAATAATCATATTCAAAATTTTCTGTAGAAAAATTGAGTGTCAGTTAAAAGTTCATAAAATAAAATATAATGTAATTGTGTAAAGCTGTGCAAGGGTTATGTCAGATTAATAAAATTGCTTTTAATCTCTGAGTGTCAAGTAATTTCATTTGTTAGTTCTTAAATATAAATAACTATTCGAAATTTCACCTCTTTATCAATACTATGGTAGCAGAACATGACTACTCAGTACAAAGTGATTTGCACTGAAGAAAGTGGCATAATCATGATGGTGAAATATTAAGCTATCAGCCATTTGGGTAATTTAGTTAAAGGTGTATCATGAATCAAAAGGATTGGGGGACGAAGTGTTTAATGCTGAAAGTGGTTAACTGAAAAGGATGCTAACGAATTAGATGTTTACTAGTGAAAGATTGGAGGAAAAACAATAATGAGTTACTCTTCAAGCAGAGTACCAATATATTGCCATCATTCAAGGGTGTGAAAATACTGGAGACACTTGCATTTAGAATATAATTAAAGACAGATATATGAACTTTGCCTAGAAGATGCTATAGATTTAAAATTTGACATGAATAAAATGAAAATAAGTAAAAATATAGATTAATATTTAAGTAAAAATATAGATTTCAGTTTATTTTCAAAGAAATAAGTTTTAGTAAAGGAATAAACAGAAACGGACCTATTGAGATATGTCAAGAACCTTTCTCATTCATACATGATCAATATTATTATTATTGTAAAAACCCCTCCTTCACAGAAAGAAATATACCCTTAGTACATGTTTCTCACAAGCACATATTATTCTTTTCGTAATATCTCAGTTATTATAAATCAGATCAGAAATTTGTATATAACAAATCTTATTGCAAATATAATTTTCTAAAAATTTTGTTGTATTTATTTGTTCTGGATCTCAAATTTTAACTGAGATATTTGTATTTTTAGTAACAGCCACGGTAATCCCCCACTCCTACTCATGTGGTTTTCACATCTCTAGTCCGACTAACTCACTTCTGTTTACATAGGCTTTTTATTGTGGCAGAAATAGAAAATAGATGGTGAAATGAGATGATCAACATCCTATTCCAGTGCGTGGGAATTCTAGCTTAATAGTGAGTTACATTAGTCGAATTTATGACATTCAATTTCAATTCAAGAAAGAATAATTTTTGTCACCTATGGACATATAATGATGACTTATAACATACAACTTGGTATGTATGATTGTATGTGTAACTTCCAAAATTCACCTCCTGCATTATAATAGGTATTTTCAGACAGATTATTGTGAAGGTGTAACTAACAAACAGGCTTGTAGGACTTGGTCATGTTCCACTTACTTTTACCATTTGCTATGGTCAGCAGCTAGATTCCTCTAATAGTTGAACCACAGCCCACACTTATACTTCCTCAGATTATACATGGATCTGCCTTCCCTTCTCATCTATGAAGGCTACACAATATTTTTTTTTTCTCAGCCTGATAGGTAACAAGATCCAATCACAGTCTGCCATTCTTAACAAATAACATCAGCAGTAGCTGAATGAAACCATTAGTTTGTCATTGCTTCCTATCCAGAATTTATATTGTCGCTTTACAGCTCCTTGAGGTTCTTGTCTCATAGACACGTTATCTCCAGTCTCCTTAAAAAGAGTCCAGTTTTACTGTCATAAGTGTTTGTAATTATAAAGAAGAGTTTATAAATTTACAGTTTGGGATTCCTAGCATTTCAAGGCAAAGAGCTTTGAGCATCGCATAGGAGTATTTAGACCCAGATTTTTTTATATTAGTCTTCATACTATCACTTTCTGGTATTATCCCTCCCTGGTACTTGAATATGCTACATTTTCTCCCATGTTCTCCCAAAATTTAAAAGTTACTACCAGTCTTCCTGGGCCCTCTAGAGGTTCTAAATTTAGTTATTTTCATTCTAACCCTTAGATTTGGGACTATTCATGCACATTCTTCTATAACTCCAATCAGAAGCCTGTAATCATCACATCAGCACGCACATATACTGTATTGACCTATTATATGTGGTACTCATGGCACAAGTGATCATCCTTATTATGTAGAATGCTACAACCAGAAAGAGGAGATAATGGACTTTTGAAGGGCCTAACTACAGAAGCCAGATTCCCCCATTAGCAATATTTATAGAAAACTTCTAAAACCTCTAATTTCAATAGAATGTTTTTTTGAACATTATAATGATTCAAACTATGTGGTTTAAATGCTGTTTCAAATCAAGCAAAACACATAGCTGGAAAAAATTACTTTATAATATGAAAAATATGTCTTCTGGTATTTAGTGGTGGACTATGTGATTTCTCCACTTCGATAGTTAGGATAATGTTACTTTTGACACCAAGTGTTTTAGATATTTTCAGACAAGAAAATTTCATTCAAGATAATTAATTTGTTTAGAGTAAAAAGTTAAAATACAGGCATTCTTTTTTCAAAAAACTTTGTATATTGAAGAAAAAAAAATTAAAAATTATTCACACAAATAGAAAAATATTGATTGTCATCAGAGAGTTCAGTTTATTAAAGAAACCCAGATTTGGAAAGTTTGCAGTTCCCCCATAATATGACATTCCTCCTCATATTCTCCTTGCACTTCTACTTCAGATCCATCCAAAACATGGATGAAAAATTGCAAACCCTACTTATTGTTAATCACCACTGTTCTCTATAGTGTTTTTCCAAGAGAGAATGAACATCCATTTTCTTTTTAACAACCCATAGTGGAGAATGATAGTTTTCGTTCAAAAACGTGATTTTCAACATTAAATTTAAATAGGGTGTTGTGGATTTTGGTGGTGTAAACATTAAGAATAAGGTACATGTCAATGTGAACACAATGATATGCCGTAACTCATTTTATGAAAAACGTGGAGAAAGTGACTTTAGCAGTTAGACTTTTTGTTTGTCTTATATCTGGAAGAAACACTCATGTAGATGCCAACTTCAGATTTCAATGTATTAAAAATTCTTTTCGAGAGTCATTCTTGTCAATATGATAACCCTGCTAGGTACAATTATTGACACCAATGCCTCTAAGATTTTATAGAAGATGAAGAGTTGAAACATGATACTGCATTTTCCAAACTAAGTATATTAGATGCTGGCGATAACATTTTCTCTGAAATGAAGAAGTACATAGATACAAGAGGGGTCAAGATTTTCCAGGACATACACCTGGCCTGGAGAATGAAGATAGTTCTTTGGAATTCTAGACAATCATTCCTATCTTTAAGAAACAAAGCAATAGTGAATGTTATCTCACTTCTCATCATTCCAAAAATTCTTGAGAACTGCCTTAGGAGAATAATGGAGCCTATAGCGTTAAGAGAGTATACAAATTCCAATAAGAAGCATCCAAGACTTGATATTCAAGATAAGGCAAATTTCAAGTGAAAAAGTCATGGAAGTATTTACATGTTTGGTCAATTTATCTAAGGCATTCGACAGGAATACAGGATGGGATCTTATCAAAGCACTGTGGAGAAAGGTGTCAATGAGGGCTTATGTAGAAACTCTGTAAGCCTATATAAGTGCTAAAGAGATGTGGTAAGATCTTGTAATTATAAATCAAAACAATTTTTCACTACCTTAGGTATTTGATGGGGAGGGGGAGGGGTTACTGTCTTATTTCACTGCTTTCCACATTGATTCTAGACTCTTCTCTAAGAAGAGCTAAGTGGAAAATAACAACCATACCACTTAGGTTACTTGAATTTACACCTAAGTGTTTGTATGCTCTGGCCTTTTGAGATGTCATTGTAATTTTTGGAACCAACTGTAGATATCTTCAAAGGCACCCTATATCCTAGAGAGGGGAAATGTTATAAAATGTGAATAACTCAAACTCTGTTGGTAGGGAGACAAATTGAACAGACAGACCAGATAGCTCAAATTAATGAAACATCTTTAAAGATAGCGACTGTTTCAAATTCCTAGACACTAATATCAATAAGCACAGATAGATTGATGAGTAAGTGAAAGAAACGACAAAAGTAGCTAGAAAATGCTTAGTGATGGAAATGAGATATCTAAAGAAAGTGGAAGGGAAAATTAGGAGAGAACACTTAATGCAAGTATTCAGACAAGCATTGCCATAATAATAGAGATGATTGAATAACACTGTCAGAAATGGTATGGTCATGTTTCCCAAACAGCAGAGAACATATTGCTTGGAAAATGGTAGAAACTACAATTGAAGGAAGGTGACAGCCCAAACATAAACGTGGAATGGATTCTGTTGAGGAATAAACTTAGAAGAAACCAGCTTGTACAAGAAAGGGATTCCTGGTGATAAACCATACAAGAAGGTTCACATTGCTACACAGCAAAGAGTATAAACTGAGAAGAAAATGCACTGCTTAATAGAGGGACACACAGCCTTGTGATATTACCTCTAGGAAAGGTGAAAAGAAAAAGACAGAGCACTAACAGAACCTTTCAGGAAAATTAGTTATTGGAAAGATGAGTCATATCTAATCATCTGAAAAATACATGGAAATATCTACATGTTATTTTCCAAGAAATTATTTTATTTTAAGCATTCATTTTAATTCAAACGGATTTGTTTCATTGAGGTTGGGTTGCTAGTAAAAATGAATAAACAAAAAAAACTTTTGTTTTCATTTCTATGTAAATGTTTATTTCAATTTATAGCCAGTGGTTGAGAACCTCATAAATGTATAAGAGATTTTAAAAATATTATTATTTTCTCTTCTTTTACTGTGGTTAATCCAGAGGGTTTTCTAGCCATTTACAACCAACTTGAATCATTCACCATGGTATGCAGCTCTGCTAACCTAATTACAGGTTTCTATCAACTAAAAGCTCTCCCTCAGATCATCATACCATCTCTACCTGGGCTTGACTCTTTACCTTGCTCCTTCTTGTATATCACATGACTTTTTTTTTTTTCTTTTTTTTTGAGCAGTCTAAAAATACATGGCCTGGTCATGGAACTCATTGCTCTTCTTAATACTACTACAGTCATCTACCAGGTTCATTTTTCTCTCTCAGCTCATAACTTTAACACAGTATAATGCATAGATGTTTTGGGTCTTCATATCTTAAGCCAGGGGTAACCTCAGAGCTGTGCCAGACACAGTAGTTTCGATTTACAAATGATTTTTTTCTATAGATATTCTTAAGAATTACCTTTTTAAGTATTCCTAGTGGCTCCTACAACTTTACTAAAACTATATCTTAGTCTGTTTCAGAATACCTTTATTTATCTAATAGATTACCAAAACTAAACTCTTAGCAATCAATCTCTACCTTAGAATATGAGGATCAAAGCATGCCAAGTTCAAAATTTGTGATATTCAGTTACCATGGTTTCTTTTATTTTTTTCTGTGAGCAGTCTGAATTTTCTGAGTTTATATAAAATCCTACTTAATCTTAGCTACTCAAATATACAATCAAAAATGGTGTTTAATATCAAAAGTCATATAATACAGTAGACCCCCCCCCCCTCCAGAAAATTGTTTGAGCTTGTGTTTTGATTTAAGCCCCCCCCCATATATGTAAGAATCAATAAAGTAGCTCAGCACACATTGTCAACTCCAAAAAAAAAAATAATGTTATATAGATCTTTTCACTTAAATTGACCACTACTTTTGTTTTTGTTGGGTACCATTTTTATTTTATTTTGTTAGCATGCTATTTATAGAGATTGTAGACATTTATGATTTTATTAACCTCAGTTGAATTAAACCAGCTGCACTATGATCAATCTTTTTAGGTTTTCATGTTCACAAAAAAAAATATTACTATATTTGTTCTTCGTATAATAGGGTATACTTAAGATCAATAAATATGTATTTTTAATACTAGGGGAGGGCTAAATAAAAGGGAAATTAGTTGTTAAAACAACCACCAATTGTAGTGTGATCATTGACTTGGTCATCTTTTAATTAGAATAGCGATGTCACTATTATTGCACAATAATTATTAATGTGATCCATGATTATGATTATTTTGAATTGCAAGGAGATATCTGTTACATATTTATAATAGAGACAAAATGTTATGTGGCAATCATTTGTTCCATGAAAATAATAAAAATTTAGTATAATCTTGAAACATTCAGAGCCACTTGCCACTATTTAGGCAAACAACTGTTTCCATGGCCCTTGGAATTTAGTTCTTTTTCTAATTTAATTTTTGCTTCAGCAGAATGAAGTGAAAGGGAATAGTCTGTGATTTGAAACATAATTCAATTTTCTATGCTCTTTTGGTGTTAATACGGCCTATGACTTTTATCCTGTATACAAGGATTAAATACTGTGTGCTGAGTCAGATTGAGCAACTTTTGTATCCAACAACTGGAAAAATCAATGACACTAATTTTGTATACAATGATACAAAATTTAAATCTATAGGTTGATTAAAAAAACACTAATTCTTTTATTAGAGTCCCCATATGATCCAGTTAGTTTTAAGGTGTAAAAATATATTTTTTTCTTTAAAAAGTCTTATAATTATCCTCCTCTAGTTAAGTCTTAAAATGAATAAGACTGTCATGATATTCCTAACATGATTATTGCAGTTGAATTTTTTTAAAATATAATATAAATGGTTTTTTTTTAATATAAATTTTATGCACAAGAAAGGGGCATCGCTCAAATCTGAGGCACTCAGAAACTATGAAACAGGCATAACTCACATATTTTCCAGCCAAGCTCACTACCTCAATGAAATCCTTCATACATGCTCCAAAATCTCATAAGCTCTATTTATTTATCAGTCATCACCAACAAACTAAAATAAAAGTGCTGCTCTTGACACATCACCCTATTTTCCTTCAAACAAAAGATCTATGGAACAACCCTCAAAATCATCACCAAATATTTCCCTACCATTCTTAATAAATAACAAATTGTAAGAGATGATTTTCCCATTTTTCCTTCAAATCCATTCACCTAAACTCGGAACTGCATTTCCAAAAACAGCCAACATTTCATTAAAAACATTTCTGATAAGAGACAAGCAGGTAAAAAATAAAATGTATGCCTATAGAATTTCAACTTTGTCAAAATAAGAATCAATCCATTAAAGCAGAATTTCATAATAATATTTTCACTTGTACAACAGTAACATTTGAAATTATACATATATAAAGGTAAAGGTTGAATTAGGGCATTATTGAAAATGGCTGTTTTGATGCTGCCTGAGCCATTTGGGCAAAGTCAGAAACAACCAACTTTTGTATATTTCAATTTATTTTATCAATATTAAATCTTTCCAAATATTTTACATTCTAAGCAGCAGTAAATAGGAACCTCCCACTTTTTATCTAGTACAGTGCAATCTCCATAATCCAAACACTCCAGTAATCCGATCTGGCTAAGAGAGAAAAAAAATGTCATTCTTTTTTTTATAAACAGCCAAGGGTGATGCTTAAAATGAGGGAAAAAATGTGAGCTAGAGAAAATTCTTCAAAAAACACACAACTGTATAGTTGGATTTTGAGGAATTGTTTTCGTCAACTCGCTCTAATTTCCGATGAATTACACACCACCTTCTTCTTCAATAAGTGGGATGAAAGTCAGAATTTAGTCAGTATTTATTTTTCTATCCCAGTGGTTATAACATATTGTTGTGCAATGGATGATAAAAGGAGGCATAAAACATTGTCATTAAGTGATAAGTGCACCGTACTATTGCACCTCGACTGTGGAGACACTTCTTCTAATCTGGCTCTTAAGGTTAAGGTCTCTGATTTGAAAAAAAATTCTTTTGTATGTATCTACTTTGGAGGAAGGTACCGGAAAGAGTTGATATAATTATCAACTTCTTTAAGATGCAGTTTATGAGTGGTTTCTCAAGAACAATCTCATCACATGTCTCTTCATGTCCTATTTTGAAGGAAAAAGCCAAATTTTTCCAACCAAAAATCTATCCTGATGTAGCTGATTTTAAAGCGAGTGATGGCTGGCTTGGTACATTAAAAAAACACACGGTATTTGTTACCTGGCCATAACTGCAGAGAAATTATCTTATGACAGCATGACAATAGAGGCATTTAAGCAGAAATTTTATGAAATGATCGCAGCTCAAAATCTTGTTCCTGAACAGATTTACAACGCAGACAAGAGTGGCCCCTTCTGGAGACTTCTGCCTACAAAGAATTTTATTCATAAAAATGAAGCTGAAACCGCAGGTCGAAAGATATCAAAGGAATGGTTAACTTCCATTTCTCGTGCCAATGCAAGTGGAAATTGTAAGCTTTAATTTTCTAGTCATTGGAAAATCAAAAAAGCCTCGGGCTCTCATAAATTCTAAACAGTCCTTTATAAAGGTCAAGAAAAACTTGAATGAACGTTAGGCTTTTCAAGGAGTGGTTTGATGATGAATATATTCCATCAGTGAAAAAGCATTTGGAATCCAAGAATATAGAACAAAAAGCCATTCTCTTTTTGGATAACTGACCTGGTCATCCGGATGAATGTGATTTAGTGAGTGATGGCAGAAAAATAAGTCATGTTTTTTCCCACCAAATTGTATGTCTCCCCTACAACCAATGGACCAAAAGGTTATTCAAAAAATCAAGCTCCAATAGCATTCAGTTCTGCTTTCGCATTTAGTTGCACAACAATAAGAAATCCTTGTGACACTGAAAAAGTTGGATCTCAAAAATGTTGTGTTTTTCTTGGCTGCATCTTGGGAAGCTATTCAGTCAAAAACTATCCGCAATTCATGGAATCCACTGTTGAGAAAAGAGAACCATGAAGAATCAACAGACAACAATAACGACGTCAGCCGATAAATGATATCAACCTTGATTAAAAATATAAACCCTGATGCTACAGTTAATAATATAGTTGTCATTGAATGGGCTGAATATCGTGAGGAGAATGAATTCACATTTAAAACTGATGAAGAAATCATAAAGAGCATTACTGAACTCTCCAGCAATGAAGAAGAAAAAGAAAGACAAGTTGAGGAACAAAAAATAATAAAGTATGAAGAAGCAGTGTCCCATTTCAATCACTCCTTGGAATGGACAACAGAGAACGATATGCCGTGTTAACAAATCCCTGCTTTTACAACATCTCAGAGAAGAAGCAGTGAACAAGCTTCAGCTGAAGTCTCAGCAAAAATAAAAAAAACTGACTTTTTAAAAAAATTAATTTTTTAAAACTATGTAAGCTTTTTGTTCTTTTTTAATCTGTAACTTGTAAATTAAATTTTAAATAAAATATGAACATCTTTATGTAAATAAAAATAACGAAAATTATGTTAATAATATATAAAATTTGAGTCACTTTTTAGATTTTTCCAAAAACATTCCATAATCCAAACTTTTTGGTAATCTGAATACCCCCCCCCTGCACCATTAGGTCAGATTACGGAGATTGCACTGTATTAGTAAACATGTATGTCTGATTTTTCTAAAGGTTTCAGTCTTTGCCTGACCTCGTTTTAGTTTGAGATTACAACAGAATGCATTGGGCATTTTTAAGTGTTTATAAATCAAACTGTGTTTTGTATGTAAAAGAAGTGTTTTTCTAGAAATGGACCCTAAGTGCATATTATTATTTACGTCCACTTTATGCTACTAGGGCTAATCGGGGCGGGTTATCTACTGGTTACCACCCTTTTCTAGCCAGGGTGGGCCCAAGGAGTTTATTTAATGAGCCCGTCACTAAATAAATTTCTACTGCCCTGGGCGGGAATCGAACCCGCCACTCTAGGTCTACCACGCGAGATTAAGACCAACGCCCTAACCCGCACAGACATGCTGAGCCCCTTATTACAGGATATACAGAATTAGGTAAAGGGGAGATATGGTAAAGATAAGTAGGCAAGTCTGAAATAATATTAAATTGAGTTGTGGAAGTAGGTGAGAATGTCTCCTGATTTGCCATAAATGTGATATAATATTTTGTTTCCTTAAATCCCTAGCCAGTGTTTAGAGCAAAAAGACATACTTTATTTAAAACATAATCTAAAATAAGCCTTACAGATATTACATTGACAAATTCTCTATAAAAAAAAATTAAATATAGCAGATATAATAAAGTAATAAATAAATGTGCAGGCATTACAATAGTCTATTTGGAACCAACTGACTACTTTCCGAGCATGATAAAAAACAATTAAAAATTCAGAAAGTTAATTTTTCTGAAACCTGTCTAACTGAACCACTCTGCAAGGAATATAAACCCTAGGATGTTCTTACAACAGTCACAAGTTGTGTTGTAAAGAATAAGAAGTGGTATAAAAATGTGTATGAATCCATATACATATTGTATCTGGAACATTACACACAAAACCAATACAAACAATGCTTATATTAGTTCACAATTTATCATAAAATATACTTGCTTTATTTTATTATAGTAAATCCCAGGCTGTAGACAATACTCTTCTAATAAATTTTGCTCAAAACACAGGTCAGATATTTGAGGAAATGGAATATAACATATTTTTGACAAACGAGAATTTCCTTTATTTTTCAGAAAAGAGAAGGAAATTCTACTGAAAACTAGAACTTGATTTATATGAATTTGTATTAAATTAGGATTAAATTCTAAAATTTGGGAACATATAGTTAAATAGAGACACTGAGGATAAACACTCCAAGCAATCTATATTTTAGACCAAAATAAATATTTACTTTCAAATGTTGTTTGAGTTATGATGGTACATTTCAAAATCATCTGACTTAAATAGTTGCTTAGCTTTTGAATCATATGAAAAAAAAATGTAATAAATCAGATGCAAAATTTCCTTCTATCCTGTCTAGAGTTGGAGGAACATAGTACAATAGACTTGTCTTTATTTAAGGTCTACTCTTACCTGCTTAAATTCTGGATATCATTTACAGGACATACTGTATGTACCTTTCTGTGTTTGTATATACATCCATTCAGGATATACTACGAGATTCCCCCCCCCCTAAACCTTTAGCAGATTTCCCTTAAGGGATATCAGCAATTGAGGTTGTATTCATGAAGTGATTTTCAAAAACATTTCCTCAAATGTCCATCAATCCCACCTAGGAGATAATGAAAATGAGGTCTGTTTAAAATTATATACATACTTATCTGTTACCTCTCTAGTGGTTGCAATTTTTGTCGAATCATTCCCAAACTTGATATATAAGCCCCTTATGCTCAACTGAAGATCAAGTTCGTTAACAACTGAAATCGGGTTGGGGAAGGGTGGGATTTAGAGGGGGGATATTCAAAAATTTGAAATATCTCTGTTATTATGAGTTGTTAAAATTTGTATAGAATCAATCTTATTGCAAATTGAATTACCTATAAATATTGTTATATACATATTTTCTCTATAATGAATATTAACCGAGATATTTGGATTTATTAGTTTTCAGTCTTCAGTAAACACCTACTCCTACTCATGTTATATTAACAACAAGCTATTATATCATGAACAACTTTATTCTAAGCTGAAGTACGAAACATTATTTTCAATAGACCTTTATTATGCAAGATACTGCAACTTTGTGATGACATAAATTATGTTTTTATGTTCTTGTCCCGAAAATATTTATTTGATGTATACTATACTTCATATTTAACGGTTTCAGACAACACTAAAGATCATATTTGTTATTGGCTGAAATTGGACCAGGAATAGTGGGGATTTAGAGGGGGGGGGATTCTTAAATTCAAAATATCTTCATTATTATGAGTCGATCAAAAATGAGTTCATGAGGTTGCTCAAATGACAAAATTACACAAAAAATCTTCGCGAATCATAGTATATGAGTGTGAAAAACATCAGTTCAGTGGGCTTTCTTTATAAAGAAAATTTCAAAAAAACTCCTTCAAATCTTTGCTGAAGATGAAGTGCAAAAGGAGATATAATAGTAAATGTAATGGATTATATATCTGTAAACATGTTGTTTAATGAATTATAATTCCAATGATAGGAGCTGGGGTATATTTTTTTACAATTAATGAAACAAATAATGTAATTTCATTTAAAATGTACCTTATTTATTTTAATGATTTTTTTTTTGTTGGTACATAAATTGGTTTTATCTTTTTACTTATAAAGATTCGTTTTTCCCCCAAAGTCACTAATACTTATTTTTTAGTAATTGCACTAGGAACTAGAGATGTTAACATATTTACATTATTAATCTGGTTTTACTTAACTTTCTGTTTGTAGTCTTTATCAGACCATAATCTCAAGACATCCATGTTTTGTTTTGGCATGGTGTCCAATTTTAAACAGGAATATGATTTGAAACTGAAATATCTAAATTTGAGACACCTTAAAAAAATCACTAACTATGTACTTCCTGCAGGACTGGATGTTTTTAATATGAGAGGGCATGGGTAAATCTTATTTTTACTTCCACTATCAAGACAAAATACATTATACATTCCTAGTGTAGTGCCATTATTATGCCTCTCTTGAGGAATTCAACTCATTCTCCCCTTCTCTATCAGTTGAAAGGGAAATATCTGAATCCATCAAATATCTATATAGAAACATATCTCACATAAATGATTCCAGTGTTAAATCAGTAAAAATATTATGAGAGCCCAACAATATGCCAATACTCCAGTAGTCATAAAAATATCCATACCCTAATGCACATGATGAAACACATCTTTCAAATTATACTTAGCTTCTCCAAGGCTCCCTCAACAACCGAGGTAACAAAGGGACCACTAAAAGCAGAATTCTAGCTTCCTCATAATGAAAAGTAAACCCTCCACAAAAATTCCACAAATTGTCACTACCTGTTTTAGAGAAATTCAAAAAATAGCAAAGATAAAAATAAATATCATTGATTTAACAGCTCATTAAGGTTTAGGGCTTGCCACATGGATTAGTTGGGTGGTCGGTTATATGGTTAACATGACAGTTTCCTTGCTGTATTTGGGTGGCATTACAAACCAATGATGGTTACTTCTTTATAAATTTAGCTACTCAACTGCCTCATAACACTGAGTGGACACCTGGAAAATAAATGAAATAACCTGAAGCTCAGAATTGCACAGTTAAAAATAAAATTTAGAGTAGAATCCCCAGCCTCAAACTCAGCATTTCAAGTATGGAGGATTGTCAGTCTACTCACTATTCTCCAACCTATCTTCTTGCCATAGCCATCTTCCCTTGTCCTTTCACATTACCATACAACCAACTATTAAGTCTCAAAAGTAAGTGTCAAATTCATGACAAGCAACTAAGGTAGGCAGACAGAGAGTACTTGGTGCATTTTTTTTTTTTCTGTAGTTAGGGTTTTTAAGATCCTACAATATGTATATCCCATATTTTTTAACCAATACTTGCATGTGCAAAATAAAATTGTTGGAAGCTTTATAATGATGTATGTTACTTTATACATCATATTTTATCTTCTGAAAATAATAGGAAATATACTTTTGAATCTGATAATAAACAGTGAAGATATAATTGGAATTACAAGAAAAAACTGATATTAATGGATGGTAAGGCCAGGAGAAAAGAAAAGGACTATTATTGAGAAGTTGGTTTCCAACAATAGGTTATTTCTTATTCTACTTTCATTTAGTTTACTTATAATGAGAATGTCTTCTAATGAAGAGAAGTTCATTTGATGAATTTTAAGATGATATTTGGAGCATGCTAGCGGAATAGTCAGAAGTAGGTATTTTCTTGTTTTCAGCCTTCAGTAAACCCCCACTTATACTTATTGGACATTAATTTTAAGTGACTGAGTCAGTAAACATTTTATGTCCACCTTACATTTCAATTCCTGTATACATAGACTTCCTACTAAGAGAGAAATAGAGTAGGTGGTTACATGACATCACCAGTGTTATTCCAGAACATGGGAAATCTGCTTAGTTTACACAGCTCCTGAATAATAGACTTATCATTTAATTTTTTTTTGTTTTATTACTAGTGAATAATTGCCAAAAAAAACCCTTTAACATGAATATTCATAATAGTATTAAAACCACCTTTACAAGGATAAAATAAAATACTTACTGTAATTTACTCTACCCCCTTCCCCAGCTTTTTAATAGTCACATCTTCATTAATTATTATCATATTAAAAAACAGATTTCACTGTTATTTTCAGTAGAATAAAAGCTAAAATAAGATGCAGAGCCTCAAAACATTTTTTTCTGAGCATATGCATAGGTATTGAACATAGGATATATATATAGATGTAGGATCTTTAAAACCCTATCTACAGAAAAAAAAATCGCTCTAATTTATCCCAAAGGATTGCAGAGATATCAGTCAGTAACATTGAGTCAGGAGCACACTGTATATGTAAAACAAAATATATATGTGTATGTAATATATTGATGTATGATATTCTTCCCTGAATATATATAAGGGGATGCCAGTAGCCATGTGCTTGAGTACATCTACCACTACCCACAGTAAAGCTGAAGATAAAAATAGGTGAAGGGAAAACATTAGTTTATGAGTTCATTATCGGAGTGTATTAGTGTCACAATGCTTATGGATCACTAATAGCAGGCGTCTAACAAGTATATATGTCTGACGGCCCCTTGGGATGATTAACAATTATGACCCTCTTAGATCATGTCCACAGGGTGAACTGACCACACACCTCCCGGGTACAATGGCATGTCAGTCTAATGGAGACAGCTCATTTCAGGTCCTCCTTGAATGTTAGGGTTGTACGTCGAGTTGATCACTCACAACGTAAAACTCTGATCACGAATCTCAAGAGTCCCACTGGGGGATGGCTAATGATCTCAAAATGTCTATAATGCCAACCGAATATATATATATATATATATATATATATATATATATATATATATATATAAACTCCAAATAGTATGCCCACCACAAATAGACACTATTTACTTTATGTCCCAGCATAATATATACATCTAAAGTTTTATCTAGGGGACCAATATTAGGAGCTAAACTTGTTTTAGCTGTTATATCTATAACTACATATAATAAAGTATATATCAGAATAAGTGAATATATATAAACAGTGCCATGCGTAAGCTAAAAATATTTGTACAAATAAAACCTAAATTATGTATCACAATAGGTCATGAAATGCAAATGTATGAACCACCACTGAATACCATTGATGGTGTGAAGTTATGCTTTATTTCTATGTACAAGAGTCCTATGATTCTACAACTATATGTAGAATGTGTGATGTTGAATATCTGTGTGTGTGTGTGTGCACGTGCATGCTCACGCTTGTGTGTAAGTGCACGCGCATGCTCGCGGTTGTATGTATGCACATTAAACATATTTGTATACACGTTTTGTATGTAGATAAACACAGTATTTTTAAATGTTTTTATTCATTCGGTGATTAAAAGTATTTTACTCCATGCCAATTTTTTATTATTCAGGACAATTTACAATATAGTTATTAATCAACAACATATACGCAATAAATCTATTTCTGTTGGATAGGGACTCCAGAATAATAGATTGAATAGTATAATTTCAAACCCAATAACCAAAAAAATAGTTAGGGTGTAATCTCCACTTTTGTCCAGGTTTGGCATTTCATACATTCTGATGACAGTATATCAAAAAAATATTTTAAAGGTTCTTCAAACTCATTTTAGGCATATTTCATATCAGTTTATTTTTGGATTGAAAAGAAGGACTAACAACTCCATTGATATATTTTCTTTATTACAGGCAGAGGAGTTTCAGGAATCAATGATGCACTAGAGTTGATCCTTATTCACTTGGGACCAACACCAGTGTATGGGTGGGGAACGTGGTCACAAAAGTGCACTGCCTGAAATAAAGAGATTATAGGAGATATGTGTTTCATCTTGCTTGCAACCCAACCATTGATGATGGACTTCCACCAGCCAACCAATACTCGTTGTATAGCTGTATTGTTAAGCTTCCTGAAGAAGGGATAATATATATTGAACTATTGACATGAATTGAAACAATTCTAATCACCACACAACTGAATAAAATCTTTAAAAATATCTTTAGTTACAAACATATATAGGACCATACACATACAACACACACTCAAGTGCAGGCAATGCATATGTGTGGGTGCGGGCATGTGCCTGTGTGTCTGAGAGAGAGAAAATTTAGTTTCAATTAAGTCAGTTATAAACATTTAATATTATATAGAGCAATTCGGCACAACTAATTTGTACCTCACAATCATGCATACATATAGCCTATTACAAAGTTTTTATAAATATACACGACCAAATTTAAAAACATGTATTACTGAATAACTGATCGTACCTCACATGTGTCATGACACATTTTAGTGAGGTTTAGTGGTAAAGAATAAAAGGTGTGGTAATAATTAAATTAAATTCTTATAATTCAAGTGAGTAACAATTATCAATTCATAAGTGAATGAAGGTGCCATACTTGACCTGGAATATATGACCCTGAAGTAGTTTATGTTTGAATAGCATGGGACATTGAAAGGCAAAATAAAGTAACAACAAAAGAGCTATTTTAAAATAAATAAAAAAACAAACCCATGCTTTATATTAACGACCTCAACATACCAAAATTATCAAAAACACTTGTAAATAAATAGGAGGCATTTTAGGAATTAAAAAAAGGATTTGGGGAAAACAGTAGTAAAAATTTGAAAGCCTATAACGTAGTCTGGCATTCTGGACTCTATAACTATAGAATTGAACAAATATCAATGAGTTAGACACAAATAAATAAGAAAAACACCAACATTTTGAATGTTGAATAATTTATTTTTTCTAGACATTGAGAAGCAAACCTGATTGTTATATATTGATATATAGATAAAACACATACCAGTTATCAACTTTCATAATGTAAACTAAAAATGTAATTCAGCTTACTCATAATGACTTCTGGTTAAAAGTATTAGAATCTCTTCATAACCTTTAGACCTTTATTTATTAATAACTTTTAAAGTAATATTTTGAGAAACCAATATGAGTAGCTTCAGCCACTTATAAACAAACTAAGCTATATATTTAGAAAATTTGATAAAACATGATTTCTAGTTGCTGGGCCAGAATTGTGTTTTTAAAATAAGCACCAGTTAATACAGACCCAGAGATAGTTTTCTGTAAATTTAAAGAAACAGCTTTATCCAATAAAGAATCTTAAGAAGCTATGAAGTTATAGAATTAACGCCTTCCTATAACAAGGTGGTTCATATCATGACTGCAAGAAGTCATAACCAAGCAAATAAATTCAAAAATTTTGATAAAAAGCATTGTTCTCAATCCAACACCATTCTGCCATGATGGAAATGTCTGGGTTGTATTAATGAGTGACTATTTTCAAAATAGAATTTTATGATTATTGTTATTTAACAAATTGTCTAAAGTTTCACACATAATCCCCAGGTGTGCTTCACAATTCCTGGAATGAAACATGCAAAAATATTATTATTTCATATCCTTTACTAGGCCAGTCAAATTTAAAATCCAAATCATTTAAGGTCTTTGGTGAGTCATTCTGTTCCATGCTAACATTTTGCTGAACATGCTTCTATGTGTCTAATGGCTTTCTCTGAGACTAAAGTGTTCTGCTCCTGTTCCAATATTTAATAATTGTGGGCTTCTTTTTCAGGTACCTCCTTCTATATTCTACTTTTCAGCCTTGGTAGTTATTGAAGCCAATTATACCACTAAGGCACAATAATAAAGAAAACAAGAAAGTGTAGATGAAAAAGATAAGAAACATATACCTAGATAGACAACAGTAGATAAGTAGAAAGGATCCACCTTAGGCCTCACTGGTTAAGAAGGGATAAATATTGGAACAACAGCAGAACATTTCAGTTTCAGAGAGACCTCTTAGGAAGCTAGATGCATGTTCAGTAAAATATTATCCAAATAACTTGATTATAGTAAGTTCTAAAACCATGGAAGTCTGAGTACATTCAACAAATATAATATAATCTAAACCAAAAAAGTTGTAATTTAATTAATTTTATCTTATTCTAAATGCTCATTTATGCTTTGAAATTTGAAAGGATACTTTTTAGAGTGTAAGTAAATGAATTAGATATGTTTTTTGCACAACCAATTTGGGTTTACAATCTGAAAGATAAATATGAGAATTCATGTTTCAAGTAATTATAGTGAGGCAGTAATATTATGATGGAAGTAATGTCTGATGAATAAATCATGTAGAGTACTTAAAATAAAGAGATGGAAATTGATTTTTTTCTAAAAGACACATTTTGTTTGTAAAAGGGAAGACAAGTCATATCACTACACTGCGTCCCATGTTTGAGCTGTTCACAACTAATGTATACTTTATTCAAATAGGTCCTCAATTTCCTTACAATACTGAGTAAGTATTGAGGAAAAATTAAAATTCTGACATTGAAGCACATTACGTCGCACAGCTAAAGAAAACTTAGCATGCATGCTTCGCCTTATATTTTAGCCTATGCTAGCTAGTCAGCAGATTGCTAATGAGCATGCTCACCCTGTCTGGCAATGAATTATAATAGAAAGACATTCATTTTCATCAAATACTCAAATTAGTGATTGTTCACGAAAAATGCAATTAAATTTGTGTACTCCGCTTCTGTTTCTTAAAGTTGATTAATACAGCTTGTGTTGGACAATTCAATATTTTCAGTTACAACTAGTCATCCTTTTTAGATTTGTTAAACTCCATACTTATCTAATTCAAAAGATATACCAAAATCATTGCTTATATATGAAACAATATTGATCATTTTTTGAAATTGAGACAGCCTGTTTGAGCGTAACTTTATATTGTCCATGTGAGCTGTGGCTTATTGAGGTTGGTTTCTTACTAATAGTTATTTGATAACCGGAGTTGGCTCACTGGATTAAAGACAAGGCAACACCTCAAGACACTCAGCCTATCACCCTTCATATATTTCCCTAATAATTCTAATGGTTTCAGAAGTTAATTCATTATTACCTTTACAGAAACAGGGGTGTTGACGAGGTAGTAACTAACCAAAATTTGAATTTGGTTATTTTTGAATCTATTTTATTTAGTAATGAGTTGTGAGGAACATAACATTGGTCTTTTTATAAACTGTCCATGACATTTAGAGATTTTGATGCTTTGCGGAGCCCAGAGGTATAATAAGTAAATCTATAATTAATAGTTCCTTACATCCTTTAGAATTGCTCCTGTAGCCTAGTTGCTCTGGATTTAATATTTTAGAATGGATGTTTCTTGATTTTATTTGCTACTATTCGTGTAAGGAGCTCGTAGACTCTATTTCAGTATGTAATTGGTCAGTAATTCTGGGTTCTAATTTGTCCTTCTGTTTTTTTGGAATAACATAATTTATTCCTTTTACAATGTCTATCAGAATAGGGAGATAACTCTCTAAAAAGGCACATGGTAGCAACAAGCAAAGGCTCTCTGAAGACAATTAAAACATCAACCAGTAACTTTGGATGTCATCATATCTAGGAACTATGCTATTAAAGCTTTTTAATAATTTATGGCACATCACCTACAGTTATTGAACACCCATCCATTTGAGGAATGGCGCTTGAGTTCTTGTAAATATCTCATATCCATGAGGCTTATCGATGAGAAACAGGCAGTTCTCAAAGCCGTGTACAATAGTTTATTATCTCATCTTCATTTAAGTTGTCACTAGGATTAAATTTTGTTTTCAATCATTATTCACAAAAATTTCTTTTACTGGAATAAAATTATTTATTATTTTACTTCCTGCAAATACATCTACAATTTTTTTTTAAATTCTTTTTCTTATCAAGATGCATATGTAGAGTATTCAAAAGATATTTTTCATCCGTAAGTCCACAGAGAATAATTATAATAATGTTTCTCAATTTTCATTTTTAACTTTAAACTTGCCGTTTAGGTACTGTGTATTTAATTTGTTAACAAGGCAGAATGATTTTTGTCAAACATATGCTTTCATGGAGGTACACTGCTTATATTCATTATCCCACCCTGTATTATTTTTTTATTATATATCTTTTAAACATTTTCATAATTATGAATTAATTTTATTTAAACACACAACTGTTTCACTTTTTTTTGCAAACACAAGAGGCAGAATTTGATAAATGGGAATTCACTTTTTTCTTTTTTTTAGCATTTGTTTTTCTTTATAAAATATCCTTATATATCAACAAATTTTATATCATCCTGAAATTATCTTGAAATCATTTGTATAATATATGTTTGCTTTAGTATGTTGCAGGTAAAGGAAGAATTACTTTGTTTATCCCAGTTTTCTTTAGTTCTTATGTTTTCACTGCATGGTTTAAACAAATTGCAGCAATGCCAAGTAATGTGTTATGATATAATAAAATAAGAAGAACTACTCAATAAAAAATCATTTTTATAGAGATTATATCTCAGTTAATTAACATGTCATAACATAAATAATAATGTATAAGAGTTAAAACTTTATGAAAAGCTAATAAAGAATGAAATAATTTGAAAATGATGTTTAAAACAAATAGTGTCAAGAGGTTAATAACACAGTTAAAAAATAAAATTAAACAAAAAATCTCATTTAGTATCAATATTTCTTTCATGATGGTTAAGATTCATGAACAGAGGTGGTCATTTTCTCAAACAGAAAGATTTTTGAAAGAAATCATTTTCTCAAAAACTCCAATGATCTAGTAACATATTTAAACTTTCAAATTATTATTAATTAATTATTAACCTCTTTTGTTAGGTGAATGGAAATAATAATGATAAACACATATTATGATAAAAGGAAGGGTTTGTTCAGGCAAGTATAGTTGAAAGAAAAAGAGAGGAATGGGGGAAAATTGAAGAGAGTAGATCAAGACAGAAAGTGAAAGATAAATTAATCCAAAATTCATAAAAATATGAACTGTAAATTAATACAACAAAAAGGGTTTTGCTAGGACAGCAAAATTTGAATTCATATATTTCCAAAAACAAATCATTAAGCAGGTGAAATATTAAATTTAAAGTAAAAGAAGCAAAGAAGAGGCAGTGCAAAAAGGGAGGGGAGGGGTAGTTGATAAGTGTGAGCTGACGAAGTGTGAGAGGCCTGGTGAGTTACCTCCCACAAGACGGCGTTTTCTCAAACTTGTTACGCCATCACTTGTTGGACTTGATATTTCATCTTCTTCCTCTGGTATTGTATATACTTCACCAGGACTATGGTCGTAAAATGATTCCATTGGTAAGTGAGGCTTGATTTCATCTTTAGAAGTAGTAGCTAGAAGGCTTGTCCTGCTGTCTTCAGAGGATGGGGAAGCAGGCGGGGAGGATGGGGAGAGTCGGATATCTGGTGAGTTCGAGACCGGTGAAGGAGTAGAATACTCACAATCTTGTTGTTGAATGTTTCCAGGCCTTGCCACTTCATCTTTTTCACTGTTTTCCCAACACTGCAATTATAAATATGAAGATAATTATCAATAATAAATATGGCACCTAAATTTGAAAGTTTTCATCATTTATTTTAAGTACCTTCTTATTTTGAATAATTATCTAAACTGCTTATAATAGTGAAATAAAATAATTTAAATTTATTCAGGGATTTATAAGTGTAGGGGTAATTGAGGTTGAGGTTAATGCTCTAAATTCTCGTAGAAACATTTGGGTAATATGTTTATATCTTGTCTGGGTTACAATGGACTTTGTTGATTTATCAATTAATTAAAGAGACTCCACAAAAATACTCTTGCAATAAAAGAAGAACTTCCCAATTGCCCTGGCATTAGTCACTGAGCTTTGTTCAGTTCCTACTGTCTTACTTACAAGGGGAGTACACAGCCTTACCCCACCAATTTGAATGAAAATTTTTTAATGTGTAGTACTTAATGATAAACAAATTCTGTTAAAGCAAGAGAACTCACTTCTCACACATTTGTCTAAAACAAAATGTTAGAGATTTGCCAGAATGTCTTGAGGTGTTGCAAAGATTTATATTTCAAAGAGATCCAGTGGCTCAGTTGATATCTTTCTTTTTTTGTAACTGCAAGATCTTGAGATCAAATCACGCTGGGAGCGACTATTTTTTTTTGTTTCTAGGGCGTTTATTTAATATTAATAAATAAATAAACCGTTTTTTTTTAATTACTGGCATTTAATTGTTAACATGTTTCATTTATTTAAAGAAAATTTGAATGGATTCTGTCAAAAATATATTATAAGGAAATATTTAATATTATACGAGAAATATATTACTATTAAGTGAGCACATAAATTTAACATGTAATATTAATTAGTGGAATCTGTAGTGCCTTTGCAAGAAGCTGTATGATATTGATCATAAAAGCAATTAAAACATAAATGTATGGCACATCTAATAAATGCAGCTTTTTTCCCACGTTCAGGATATTTCAATATGTCCGTAGAAAGCAAACTTGATTTTTAAAAATTGTCTCTTTCACAGAAACTTTTCAAAGCAAACCATGAGTACCGTAACATCAAAAAATATTGGCGATGACAATTAGTGATGATGAATAGAATGAATTTTAATATAATCCTCTCTTTATGATATTTTGCGATTCTATTCAATCAAATACGAGCAGTTAATGTAAATATAGCTATAATGTATAAAACTGTTAAAGAACATTTTTATGTCGAGAGCTAGGTAATTTTAAATAATTTTTATTAATTGAAAAATAAAATAATACCAAATAAACAAATGAAATTAAAAAAAAAAAATGTTTAAAATTATTATCAAAATATCCACATTATTATTGATAATTGTTATATGCTTATGTATTCAATTAATAGTAATATATTTTTCATATAGTATTAAATATTTCCTTATACTATATTCTTGACAGAAATCATTCAAATTTTCTTTAAATTTATGAAATATGTTAACAATTAAATCCCAATAATAAAAAAACTTTTTATATATTTATTTATATTAAATAAACACCCTAGAAACAAAACATTATTACCAGCGAGATTTGTTCTCGAGATCTTGTGGTTACAAAAAAAAAAAATAGAACGCTATCAACTCTGCCACAAGATCTCATTGTAATATGTCTTTGCAAAATATCAAGACTTTTGGGCAAACTTTAACATTTTTGTTAGACGAACGTGTGAGAAGTACGTTCTCTTGCTTTAAGAGAATTTGTTTTTCATTAGGCACTACACATTAAAGAATTTTCATTCAAATCGGTGGGGGGAAGACCGTGCATTCCTCTTGTTAGTACTTAATAAAACACAGAAGGAAAGAGTCTTTTTATTATTCAGACATTAAATAGGATAAGGTTCCGACTTCTGATAAAAAAAACTTCCATTGTAGTTAGTATCCAGTATAAGTCAAAATAGAATAAGCAAATCTGATAAATTGCAAATTTATCGTCAGGTGGAAAGGATCAAATCTTGTGGAAGTTCTAATTACTTCAGGTTTGTTACATAAGTAATTACACCTGCAGTTCATATTTGCTAAATGGTAAATATGGCAGGATATACAAAATAGATAGCACTTTAATGGTTTTCTCACTCTGGTTAATATTTGCTAAAGGGAATTTTTATAGATAACAGTTTCATGGTTTTCTCGTTTCTGTTAATATTTGCTAAAGGAATTAATATAGATAGGGGACTCGGGTTGGCCGTGCAAGTTAGGGCGTTGAACCTAATCTCCCATGGCAGACCTAGAGTGGCGGGTTCGAATCCCGCCCTGGGCAGTAGAAATTTATTTAGTGACAAACTCATTAAATAAACTCCTTAGGCCCACCCTGGCTAGAAAAGGATGGTAACCTATAGATAACCCATCCTGATTAGCCTAGTAGCATAAAGTGGACGTAAAATAAAAAGCAAATAATACAGAAACAAGATATGCTTATAAACGTACAATTTCAGCCATCAATTAAACCTTGAATTTATACTTGAATCAAACTGAATGGAGTCAATATATGTATTTTAGGGATGCCAAATCGGTCTTTAGGCTGCAATAATATTTTTACAAATGAAATAGATGGTAAGGGGGATTAGAAATAAAAATCACTAAAATTAGTTTCCTGATATTGTTATGATTATGATTGATATTGTCCACGATATTTTAAACAGTGAAGAGAGATTGATTAGGAAATCATTTTTATTTATTCTTCAAGTCTAAAAAATTCCATATGTTTGCTTTAGTTACTATATATTTAGGTATAAACCCTTATATATATATATATATATATATATATATATATATATATATATATATATATACATACATACATATACACACACACACATATATATATATATATATATACACACACACACACACACACACACACACTCACTCACTCACTCACACACACACACACACACACACACACACACACACACACACACACACACACACACACACACACACAAATATGAAACATTTGATTTTAAAAATTACAATGTCTAACTTCAAATAAAACAGAAACTTCAGAAAAAGAAAAAAAAAACTAAAACTTTAATAAACAAAATAAAACCGTTAAAGTTTCTTACAGTTGGTTTCCTAATATTTTACAACTTTCAATAATTGTATAGTCACAGATTCTTTTTAAACAAGAGTAGGTACCAAGCAAAGCACAAACCGTCACTGACGACATTGGTAACAATATAACAGAAACTCGAAACAACTCAAAACTGAACTAAGGGAAATGTTGCCTTAAAATAAATGTCTGCACACACAAACATAAACATAATTAAACAGAAATTTCAATGTTTCAGTAAATGGGACCAATTTTTAGTTTATAATGTTCTTTTGCTGTGTTAGTTTGAATTGCAGATTATACTCAATTACAGTTAGGAACCCCTCAGTAATAATAAATAAGGATATAACAAAATTAATTACATGATAACTACTTACAGAATTGTGGTAATATGAACTTGTTTGCTTCTGCGAAGAGTAACTTTCTTGCCTTTGAAGTGGAAATTCTTTCCTTTGAGTTGATGCAAAGTTATCTTGTAAAGACTGCAATTCTTGTTTCATATTAAAGTTGTCATATCTTTGAGGTACATTTGATTGGACATCTTGGAAATTATTTGATGTATGATGAAAATCATCCGAGTTATATTGAAGTGTCTCTTGTAGTTGGGAAAAGTTGTCTTGCTTATTTTGAAACATGCTATTTCCTTGTTGAAATGGATCTTGATTTTGATGCGTGTTCTGAAGGGATGAAAAGTTTTCTTGGTGCAAGGATACATTTTGTTGATTCCCATAGCTTCCTGATGACAAAGGGAAACCGCTTTGTCTGTTTTCATCAACTTTATTATTTATACTCCGGAATTGATTATTTTCAGGTCTAGCCCTAAAACAAATTTTAGAAATAAATTGCAGTAGTAAAAGATGAAGGAGTGTTTAGTGTATTTAAAAATAATTAAATGCTACAAGAATTTCACAGTAAAAAATATACACAATAAACGACTTGTAATTAATTTTGTACCATCCAAAGGATTCCTCACTGATTTAGGTAACATACATAATTACTACATTACTAGACAAGAAAAGCTTAGACAAACTTAATACGATAATATTAATGATTATAAAATAATTTTAAAATTTTATGTGATATAAATAAATAAAAAATTGAATATTTTTAATAAAGCATCATAGTGAGGTAATTTTTGTTCTAATTGGATAAGAAATTAAAAAATACTAGTAATCTGTGAAATAAAGAAATTTAAAAACACCACAGACAATAGTCATATACCAACTTCCCCATGTATAAAGATTTCAAAAGAGATGAATACAATTTTGTTGAAGATGTAACTCATTATCTGGATAGACATTATATTTACTGGATAAATTTTAAATTTAAATTTAATTTGCAGATTAACAAAAGATTGTCAGTTTAGTTGGATCATGAAATACTATTGAATAAGAATACAGTCGAATTATAGGCTATAACTTCTGATTTATTTGTCTGCTGTGGTTGTAAATAGAAAGTAGAACATAATGGTGCCATTATTTCGGGAAGACAAAAAATGCTTAAATATTTGTCAAGGGTATATTTACCCTTACTATATGGATATTTTATGTGAATTACTATTTTTAGTAAATACAAACTATCTTTAAAATTATAAATTCTAGTTTTCCTGCTAACAACTCCAATTAAATTATAAAAGGTAAAGATTTGAAACATTTAAATAGGGTGGCTTTGTTGTTATTGTAGGGTTATCTGAATGGCTAATGGCATATAAGTTAAGATTAATTGTATCAAAAACAATTTTTTATTTTATTTTTTTGTGGCGTGTCAACCTTTATGGACATAAACACCAGAAAAACAATTATTCTAGATTTTAATAAGCGCTGCTCACACTTAACTGAGGTGTATTCAATTCCAACATTTAGCCAGCCCTATAATGTTTTCAGGAATGAATATGGACAAGAGTATTGGCTACGTTGGCCATATAGAAGAACTAAGTAAGAAACTATAATATTATTGTCATACCTCTCGGTGGAGACCGTCGTCACTGGCTGATGGTTGAGTACCGCTGGCAAGCGCTTTCGATGCGATGGCATCATCTTCAAGCCTGTTAATAGTTGTACTGAGTTGGTTGTCCGTCAGTCAGTGGGTTTTATGCTCTGTTCACCGTATTAGTTGTTCAACATCCCTCGTTTGACAGATCCTAGTGGTAAGTAAACAGATCTGGACTAAACGTAAACAACTAATACGGTGAACAGAGCATAAAACCCACTGACTGACGGACAACCAACTCAGTACAACTATTAACAGGCTTGAAGATGATGCCATCGCATCGAAAGCGCTTGCCAGTGGTACTCAACCATCAGCCAGTGACGACGGTCTCCACCGAGAGGTATGACAATAGTATCATTTATATTGGCGGTTCTAACCCTTTATTTGAATTACCAAACTATAATATATTTTTTCCTATATAACGTGTTTTAGGAGATTTCCCTTAAGGGAAATTAGCTATTGAGGTCATACTCATGATGCGATTTTCGAAAAATTTCTTCAAATGCCCATCGATCCAACCCAGGAGATGTGTTTTGAAATATCTCCCAATGGAAGCTCTATTTTTGACATACTATAGTTATTTACATTGCCCGTTAACTTGTGGTGTTTTTAGTAGAATTTGGGTTTTAAAAAATGAAATTAAAAAATTAAAAATGGTCAATAAGGTTCATATTCAATAGACACAAAATTCATGTCTACTCTTTAAGGAACCAATAATTATGTCTTTTCCTTCAACATATATTTATCCAGTTATACTTTTCCAATAATATTCAAATTTTGATAGAATAAGATAAGATAAATAAAACTCAAACTGAATAGAATATATTATTCTAACTACATCCTAATCAGATATCTTGCCAATCACCATCAATGTGGGGCATAAACCAAATAAAATAAAAAAAAATGTTGATCAAATATTAGCTTATACAAAAAAAAAATAACATGATAAAATGCCACATAGCTTTCTAACGGTTCATTCTTATTTGTGTAACAGTCCCATTATCTCGGATGCCAAATCTATTTATTTACCATTTTTGGACACTTCCATTGTTTCTAACATTTCCAGTGTTGTCATTTTCCCATTATATAAGTTTCATAGTTTAGTGATGATGTGTTGACATACTCAGAAGTAGCCTCTGTCATGCTTAGACCCTTTTTTGTGTTTTTTACAGTGTAATGGTAGAAAATCTTTTGTATAGCAGCAAGTGATAAACAAATTTCTTTGCAGAAATTGTAATATTGAGTAAATTCATATTAAACACTAAAGAACCTTAGCAAGACAACCTTCTTGGTAATTTTAGAATGTTTCAAAGAAAACAAAATAGACAATGTTAAAGAGTGTAAGAGGACAGTGCCATGAAGTTTAAACTATTCCACAATGGAAAAAAAAAAAAATGATATAATTAAATCTCCTGCAGCAACTATAACAAAACTCGAAACCCTGAAAAACTTGGCATTTTCATAATCCTTGTAAGAAGAAAATAAACAGTCAGAGAATACCATTATTCTACGGAATACTGATTAATCAGGAAAATGAATTCATTACTAAATTAGATTTTGAAAATACTGCCAGCTACCACAGTTGGCATAGAAAATACTATAATTGAAATTAAAGCTGATAATCTTGATATGGAAATAAACTCTTATATTAATATGTTGGTGCGGGTTATATATGTGAAAATGGCAAATACTGATGGAGAACCAGTATTAGTAGATTCTTAATTCTATGAAGCCTAGATACTTATCACAAAAAATAGAAACAAGCTAAAAGATATAAAAAAAAATACGCATTTAAAACAAACTCCTTAGTATGATATAAACCTCTATCATAAAAGCTAAAAATGACAAATTCCATTTGGATCTTTAGATGGATCAGCCTTGATGGTGTAACTAAATATATATTACGACTATATTATAACTAACAAGAAAGTAACCATTGAGGATATTAATGCAATTAAGGAATTGAGTAGTTGCAGTGAAAATCAAGCAGTACGAGTGAAGCTGTCATTAAACCAAACCAAGCAGAAGAAAATAAAATGAATTGAGAATAATTATTATTAAATATAAAGAACTGTTAAATGAAAATGACTTCAAAGGATAAATTCTTGATAAAATACACAACTATCAAAAAACAAATGGTTCTCTCAATAAACAATTATAATACTTAGTAATGCTGATTAATAACACTTAAATGAATTAATAGAAAAAATATGTCAACCAAAGACTAAAAGTTCCATGACTCACCACCTCATATAAACCTCACTGACAAAGGAATACTCACAAATGCATACTAATGCAGAGGTTGTTTCAATATCAACAATTCTGGCATAAGCAGAAAGTACTGGAAGAAAGAGGGAAACTAAAAAACAAAATTATATCCCAAAGGAAAATAATGTTTAAAGACAGTGATAATATTGAATATTTAAATCCCAAAGAAATATTCAAATGATTTTTCTTTTAAAACTTATACACCAATGGAAGCCATTTAAATAAACCTAAATTTAAATATTTGGCTCAATAGCCTATGAAGGGCCATGCCCTGTGCCACACTACTGAGTAAGAACTAGGGAAATGGAGAGAAGTCGAACTTCAAAGCCCAATAATCATACATCTAGATATAAAATGTAGCGAGTAACCTTCAGCCTTGAACCCAGTTCTTCCAATATGAAGGTATAGTGCCTTAACTACTATGTACTCCCCCCCCCACCATGAGGAACCAAAACAGATCTAAATAATATTCTGCAGCTAGAATACAGATACTCAAGGTAGGAGTAGAATAGGCAATAGACATTCAGAAACAAAGAAACAAAATAGGCAGGGATGGAGTTACTATTGGACGATTAAAAGCAAGAGGTGAGAATATTATTTTATATTTAACAGTTATTCAATAAATGCTTGGAAATGAGAAGAATATGTGGGCAGTGGTTAATATCAATGATGATTCTACTTTTCAAATAGGATAATCCATCTAAAATGGGAAATTTTACCTTAAATTTTGTGGATTATAAGGTTCTCTCAAAAATAATAACAAAAAGAGTAAATTAGTTTACAGATACAACTTCACCAAATTAACAGACCAAAGTTTGCCAGTGTTGTGCCACAACAAACTAATTAAGAAGGCCAACGTTTACAATGCTAATAGTCCAGTTGGGCAGCCCCAAATAAACCCAATGCAATAGGAAAACAATTATTCTTGGTTCACAATCAGAACTAAATAATAAAAAATAGAAGAAAAATTTCCTGTCCAACATAAAGAAAGCTTGTTTGGAAAGATAGGTGGTGCAATTTACTATTCAGCAAATGACCTGGCTTCAGGGTTCTATCAAATTGATATGAACCCAGATTCAGTCCACAAGAAACCAGAATTTTAAAAGTTTGAACATCTAAGTCAACCCTTTGAAGTCTGTATACTGAATAATCCCCCAACTTTCCAAAAGGCCATGAACACAATACTTGGGAGTATTCTGAGCGTATTGGTCGATATGGAGATCCAATTATTTTCATCAATAGCTTGAACATCTTGATAACAGACTTTCACAATTGGGACAAGAAAATTTAAAAATGCAGCTGGAAAAGACAGAATATTTTTTAAAAAAAGAACTTTTGTTTTTAGGCTACATGCTTCTAGCCCAAGGAATAAGACCTAATCCATCAACAATCATAACTATAACCAACTTTCCAACACATTAAAACTAAATGAAAAAGCCAATAATTACATTATTAAGCCAGTTTCTCAGGCTTAGGGGATATCACAGGAAAATACTTAAGGATGCAAAAATTGATCGAGCCCTATCCACCCCAACTGAAAGGCAAAGAGATTATAATTGGCAAGGACTACGTAACGTCTTTAGAAATACCTAACATCTTACTTCAACACAAACCCATACTGCAGCATACTGACTTTGAAAAGCCTTTATATCTGATCCCGCAAACTATGCTATAAGTCTAGATTCATGTATCATTATCTCAAAGTGTTAAAGGGAAAGATCTCTCTATCTCTTTGCTACCAAGACACAAAATAAGCAGGAAGAAAATAATTTAACAATTGAAAGAGAAGTCATGGTTATAGTTTGGGGTTGTAACAACTTTCAGCCTTATATTTATGGATGCAAATTTAAAATTCAAATGGACCATAAACTCTTATAGTGTATCCATAATCTCAAAGAGCATAACACAACATTAATTTGATCAAAGGTTCAACTATCAGATATCAATTGCGTTAAAGGTAAAAACAAACTTAGTAACTGATGCTCACAAGGTTGGATATTTAAATAAACATTTTCCTTTGTATATTTATCCAATTTAACTATTCAAATTGTAATTGATAATTTTGGCTATGTGCACATTCTTATGTCATTAAAGATAAAAATGTGTGAATTTCAGAGCAAGATGTGACTAGATGTTGTTCTCATCAAAGGAATAATTATTTTCAGAGCAGAGTTTACATACACCTTCAGCCTTTGTTTTGAATTGCTTTCAGAACTCTCAGAATAATTTCTTTTAGTGTTAGGTGTTCCGTCATGTTGTATTTACAGATATACTTGTATCATAGTTCCAATGGACAGAAAGTCCCAATTTTAATGAAATATATTCATGGCTGGATTAAGGGTGGAGCAGTTAAATTGGTCGCTTTAGGGTCTTGTGACTAAGGAGACCCAAAAAACTTTTTAAATTTACTAAAAAAACATAATTGAAATAGAAGTTTGGACTACCAGCAGTTGTTAAATTACCTCAAACCTTATCTTTGGAAATGTCTTCATTACAAGGCAAATTTAAAGATTTTGAGAGACAGGCAAAGGAGGAGAGTGGACAACTAAAGTACAAGGCTGTAATAAAAAGAAAAGTGGTCCGAAAGAAATTTTCAGATGAGATCCCATCAGCAGGATCCTCTTCAATTGGGACTACATATTGACAAAGTAGGTTCTGTATTACGAATGAGAAACGATAGGTACATGGAACAGTATGAGATGTTTGCCTATTTGACTGAGTTTGGAAATTTCAGGAAAGATGATACGCTAAAGGCATGCAATGACCTTTTTGTGAAGTACTATAGGGGCATTGATATAGTCTTTTATGATGAAATTAAACAATTCAGTTTGCATAAAAAGGAATGGAGAAGCATGGTGTCTGTGCAAGAATTGCTATGGTTATACTGAAGCTGGTTTACAACCACAACCTAGAGAAAGTTTTTCATATATTGCATTTCAAAATTAAATAAAGAAATTACTTAGTATCGTAAATTAGAAAAAAAAGAAGTACTTTATGCTAAGTTTTTTTTAATCCATAATACAGAAAGTTTTTAGTCAGTACTCAGTAGGTTCATTTTGATACACAATAACTAAACCTCCATGATTTTTCCAACTCCAGGGCCCCAAGCAGTCTTAATCCGAGGGTGAAGATATTATTATATTACTGTTCTTGGATATTATTTAACAACCATATGAAAAGTAGAGAATACGAATTGAGGACATACTAAGCCATCTTTGAATAGTCTGCATAAGCTGACTCCTGATAGGCATTGGCTAATAATGGTATGCATACTACAAATAAAATGTACCACCAGTCTAAATCCTCTGACATAGCATCAGTGTGGCATTTGGCATAGATAAAAAAAAGGAAGATTCTTACGATGTAACGCCGTTTGGCTAGAAGGAGTTTTAGGAACTAATATTATATTCATATAGCATATTGAAATTATATTACAATCATGTATTTATTTCTTAATTACATGTAAAATTTAATTTAATTGAGTGAGGTAAATGTATTTATTTGTTTAAGGCATTTCTCTACCCATTGCTTAAAAATTTTAGAGTGGTTATTCATTGAAGTATGGATTGTTTATTGGTTGAGCTTGATATCTTGAAGCCAGATAATTAGTTTTATTTTCTCCACAATGGGTTCTTAGAAACAAAAAAAAAAACACTCAGAACAATCAGTGTTGAAATATTTGTAAGGTCTGATTTTTTTTAAACATAATATAAGCAATGGACAAGAATATATGTAACGTGTATGTAGAATGGCATGGCTGAACTCCAATTTATTAATTATTAAGGGGTGTGGATTTGAATTGTATGGCCTTGAATATTCTTGCTGAAGGGAACTTCAGTTAACAGTTAATCATAGCTGAGTCCTTTATTTATTTTTTAACTGTAGCTGCTCCTTTATCATCAATTTTGGCTTATTAGTTAGTATAACAATCAACTTTTAATAAGTAATAAACCCCCTCCTCTCAACAAAGGCACCACTTATAAGCAATTTGCCAAAACTCTCACTTTTTATTAACCTAAATTCTTTAATTTATCTCATAAGATCATTGATATAATCGTGTTTTCTGTACACTCATTTTCCAAATGTGCCCTACGGCACATTTCTCTAAAAGAAATATTCTTTTACATTGTAAGGCTCTTTTCCTGTTTATACTGCCTACATCAGTGAGGATGCTCCTAGTTGCTCATAAAGAAATAATTATGCACTGGACAAAACACATATGGACAAAACTAAAGTATCACCTACAAATTTCTGAATATTTTCTTTTGTAATGAATATGATAAATATTTCTCTGTACCTGAGTGGAATTAGTGCAATCGTTTATCAATTGTATCCTCAAAGTTATTCACTCCTCAGAATTAAAAAGATGCCTTAAAATGACCATTACAATTCAGTAAAATTAAAATATTGAGTGATCCTTTAATTTTGTCTGGTAGTTTAATTCTGAAGAATAGTTATTTATTTTGTGTAAAAGAAAATCATCAAAATGCTTTAGTTATTTTTTTTTTCTTGTGACAAAACTCAGTAGATCCATTCCACATTCAATTCATAATAAGGGATTGTGATACAATATTTGACAGAGGGCTATATGGTTATCATTGATTATTATTGATCCTTTGTCTCGATGTTATATTGATTCTTAACAGGCACTTAGTATTTTTTCTTAGTCGTTAAACTAAAATGTTTTAAATTCTGGTTTTGAATAAAATTATTTTCAATGACCTACCAACTATTGTGAAACAAGTTTATTTTACATAGTTCAGTTGTTAGGATTAACAAAAATAAGTATGGTGGACTGCATTACTAGTTAGATTGGTAATCCAGATACTACCTCAATTTAACTCCAGTATTCATTAGGGATTGATGAGCTCATCGAAGGAAATAAACTCAGTTTAAATGTTGCAAACTACATTAAATATATTTATTCATATCTGAATAAAATATATACACCACAGTTTCGCCTAATAATAAATATGCGCCCAAAAAAATAAATACTAAATATTATAATAATACAAATTATTAACTTTTGAATCTGTGTCATTACAATACTTGAGTTGGAATGATGAAACAAAAATACTCACGGCTTTTGAGTAGTATCTAGATCCTTAGCTTTAGCCATGACATTTTGTATGAGTGCTCTTTCTTCAGCACTTAGATGGCTTAGATCTAAATTAGGTTCTTCGGGCCCTGTAACAATATCTTAGTGAATTCCACAGAGAGAAGAAGAAAAGACAATGCAGGAATGACAACACTCATTACACTTCCTCAAAAATAAATTTAATTTCATTTTTCTCAAATTTTATATTGCTTCAATATGATCTATACTTATTAACATTGACTCTCTAAACTATCTCTCTCTCTCTCTCACACACACACATACACACACACGCACGCACACACGCATGCACACACACACACACACGCGCACACGCACACACACACACACACACGCACGCACGCACACACACACACCCGCATGCATACACACACACTCACACGCACTCATACATGCATGGCACACGCATTTACACATACAAAATTACATAGCCAACTACATTGAACACCTATTCATATTGTATATGAAAGTGATAGACTCTCTATTAAGGCAATGTAAATTAACTCTTAGAAAAATAATATTTAGTTACTGAGTTACTTTTGTGACAAATCATACTCTGTCAGTATTATACAGATTAATGGGGGAGCAATACTTCCATCTATTTGCTACTTGTTAAATGTTTAAAGAATAACTAATGACTTTAACACATACTAAGTATGCAAAACATACAACACAGTCACACACTTACACACAAGAACCCATACATATACACACGCATCGAAACAAACCAACATACATGCACAATAGATAAATATTAGAAAAAAGTTATGAAAAAGGAAGGCTACATTATTGCTATAATACATTAGGATTTGGCTATTATTCAATAAACATGTTATACAGATCAAGTCTAAAAGGCAATTAAGAAAAGTAAAATTAAAATAGGTAACAAAACAATAGAGAAAGCTCAACTGCTCTGACCAGAAAGATTAGACAAGTGTTATTTCATTCACTTATGAATATGTTCAAAATCTGGGATTACCTGAAGGAAAACTGCAACAGGTTTCTGAGTCCACAAGTGAGTTGGGTACAATGCTGAATGTAGATTCTATACAAGGTAAAAATATTTGATGTTGAAAACAGGGATAAATTGATGATACAGAAAATCGATTAGTGTAAGTGTTAAAAAGAATTTCAATGGCATGGGAAGATACCAGTACACTAAAAGTATAGAAGAGAGATTTATCTCTTTAATGAAAATTATTTCAGGAAAATGCCATTATGTAATAGGTGGTAATAATTATTTTAGCTTTTATAACAAACGTCTGAAAAAAAATAAAACATAATACCCAGAAGATTAAAAACCATGCTTTTGTATTGTGCATTGTAAATAAACGAAGCATATAATACATCCATACTTCAGCAATTCAAATTTGGGTCATTATTCGAGTACAGTATGACACCTTTTCAATATGATGATATTATTACTTAAATTTATTACAATAATATTATGATAAAACATCTAAAAATAGAGTGAATAAACAATGATTTAAAATGATAGCCTGATTTTTTAAAAATGTTATACAACCATTGAAATATATTACGTTGTTATATGATCTCCAATTCTATTACTTGTTTTCCATCCTTGGAGAAAGTATTAAATATATATATATATATATATATATATATATATATATATACATAAAGTAAATTGATAAAACAAGCTACAGGTTTAGAATTTATAATTGTAAACAAAAGCACTGAAATAGAAATGATAATTTTGCTCTTGTTTATAATAAAATTTAAATTAATTGATTTTTTCAAACCAACAGTTTAGAATAAACAAGAAGCTGAATAATGCTATATAAAATTATAAACTTTTTAAAATCACATTATCATATTAATTTCACACAAGCTTAAAAGTGATTTGAAGGCACACATATTGGGACTATAACAAGGGCTGCAAAAAACAAAACAAAAAACATTACAACAGAACAGAAAATATTAACTTAAAATTTCCTATGAAATATGTATTACTACTTGCTAATATAATAAAACTAAGGGATTTCAACTACAAAAAATACTCAACAGGTGAGTAACCAATCAAATGTTATATTCCAGTAATTTTTTAAAGGACAAATTTTAATAAATAATTGGATTAAAACAATTATCTTAAAGAAGCCAGTTTTTCCTTTTGATTGCCACTGGTTTCTTTAGTCACTTCACTTACAAAGTACACTTCCAGTGTTGTACATACATGATTATATGAAACTTGTTGATAAGGCATAGGACACATAATTTCATATTTAAATAACTGAAGATTCAAATGAGCAAAAACAAATATGATTAAAAAACAAATTTTAATAGTATTACTACTTACATTTAAACAGAAAAAAAAAAAGAAGAAGTTCCTACACTGAAACATTAACTACTGACCATTATAATAAGGACTTGTACCAAATAACTTAAACTGACTTTCATCCAGTTTGTTTTTGTGCACTTCATTCACTTTGACATTTCCTGCTGGCGTGTGTCACATCATCAATGAGTTAGAATTTGATAAAGTTGATGAGTTTAAAAAAAAAAAAATCATGGAAATGAGTTTTTAGGTCTTAGTTACAAAATGAGGTAATGTTTTGACATACCTAAAAAAATAAAATTTAATAAGTAGGTACCTCTCATGATAGGCTGCGGGGACTGGTGGGTTGGAGGTCGTGGATATGTCATCTGCTGAAGTCTTGGCCCAGGCTGCTGGTAAGGAGGCCGAATTTGTGTTGCCGGTCTCGGAGGAGCGCCTTCATTTTCACCCATTAGGGTGTTCAACATCTTACTCGCGAAACTAAACATTTTTCTAAATTACCTAAATTAAAACCGAGGCTCGAAATATCATAAAAACTTCATTTCGAAGGAGGTTCTGAGAACTCCCTTGAAAACCTATCCCCGAGGAGGGTAGTGTGGAAGTGTTCAGTCCGCCCTCTTAACAGATCGATATTCCTTAATAGCGCCTGCGTATTTCTTTGAGTACGTTGTCACGAAACTAACTCGAAATTGTGCTCTCTGAATTAACAGGTGTTTGCAAAATTGTAATACATAGTTCATTGACACACGTATCAATAACTCTACTATCATTAGAAACTCAAATGAATGTCCCGTAGTTAAAGATGAAAGTAAAATTCCTTTTATTGTTTTTTATGTGTAAGGCTTATGCGAGTTCCATCTTACATTTGACACACCATCATTAATTAAGAATGATTAAATTAGGAGCGATCTATTATTATGTAATGCTCAAATTTATAAGAGAAAACTATCGTAAAATGATTTTTTAATTTTGATAGTTAGTTCTGATGTTCAAACGAGAACTAATTATTTTATGACATAGGAAGGCTATTATTAACAATAGGCGAAATGTAATATTTCTTAAATACACTATTTGAGGTCAATACTACTACAATAACTGACAAAGCAAATAAACTGCCGATCCTACATAGGTCAAAAATAACGAATGTTCAAATTTATACACACACACATACATGCATACAGGAACCCACAAACGCAAATACGTATAGTTCTAAACCCTCCAGTTCTCGCCGGCCTTCGCCACCAGATCCTCCACTTTCGGACCTCTCAGGTCATCCAGCCACCTCCACCTAGGTCTTCCCCTCAATCACACTCTACCATACGAATCCTATAACATTATTCAGGGGAAGCCCTTGAGATCCATTCATGCCGTACCATAAACAGTGCAATCTGCCTTTTTTAATAGCACATATATCAGGCTGCTCAATACTTGCGACTGCAACTTTTATTCGATTGCTTCCAATCACGTTTTAAACCCCGTTTTTTGGGGGGAATCACAAGTTCGTTATCGTTGAGCGGAAAAATAAAATACAAACTTGTACATCCCATTATTAACCGATAGATCAGAAAACGTAATATGATAAATTTAGTTTGTAGCATCATACATTTTTCTCTAACTTAAATATTTATATCATTCATCATCAACATAAGTTTTCAGCCTTCTGGAAACCTACACTCCTACTTATGTAATTCTCATTGTAACCTATTATATCACCTAATGTCTTATGTCCATCTCAGGTTTCAAGTTTAGTTTACATAGGCTGCATACTAAAAAAAGACAAATAGAATAAAATGTATGGATGGCACAGTCGATGCTGGGAGATGGATGGAAAGATGGATTTATTTCCTTTACCTCCTTGCTTTGTTATCCTCAACTGAGTTCCATAAAAAACACTGAAGAGCGTGTAAGTGTGTGTGTGTGTGTGTGTGTGAGAGAGAGAGATGAACTAACAAATTGTGTATTTTAGATATACCTAATCAAAAACGAGCTAAAGCGTGTAATATGTAATTAACGTATGAGTGTTTAAATTGCACCAGTTAGATTCTTGTTTATTCGTTCCTAAATCATCTTAACTTAGACAACGGTTGACAGTAAAATAATTAAACTTGACATATATTTTCCTTTGCCATTGGATTGCCATTTCACGCTGGTTTTTCACAACAATGTGTAAATATCACAACAAATAATTTACTTTCATGACTATAAAACAAAAATGCGATATTTGCAGGATATTGAGATACAATCCACCTTTTTTTACTACCTACAAAAAACTATACAAATGACCTAGAAAGAAGGTCATTCACTTATCTTATAGGGGGCCTGAATATACAGGCCAGTTATACATTTGGAAACCCCCAATTAGAAAACATTTTTAGGTATTAAAATTCAATCTTAGGGGAAACAGGTTTCACAAATATTTATAAGAATAGTAAGTCTAGAATTGACTATATAGCTTAAAATATGTCTGTACATAAAAATACCAATGCCATGCATTCGCGAATATCAGATCACGAAGGGATAGAATTTAGTTCTTCGCAATAAATACGTTTTTAAACAGTAAAAATTAAGCATTGCTTTACAGACATAAATCAAAGTAATTTAGAAGATCTTTAATAATGAGCTAAAACGCAATGAAGGACTATATTTGTGAAACGAATCAATATCTGAAAACAGTATGTATGAACATTTTCACCAAAAACTCAGTATGCAAATTACATAGTACGTTTAAAAACGTCAGACAAATGTTTTTTTTTTTTTTTGTTTTTTTTTGTGGCGTGTAAACCCTTATGGCCATTAACGTCAGAAAAACGTATAAAGTATAGTTTACTGCGGAACTAAGAATCTCCAATAATAAAGTCAGTTCAATCTCCGGAATAGTTTCTATATTTATTTAAAGAAATATCGTCCTATCCACCATAGCCATACTTAGATAAAGCTGAAAAGCCTCACCGTAAAATTAAATAAATATCAAACAACAAAATAAAATGTGTCTAGAATATTGTTAAGCGTGAAACTAAAGCTACAAATTCACATCCTAGTGCATTAAGTATTAAATCTGAAAGGAGAATATTCTCTGGTACAAATGCTGTAGATGAGCTTAATTTGGACTAATTTAATATACGAAAAGGGAGTATTAATAAGACCTTCGTCTTGACGCGACCGCCGGGATGGTAAGGTCAAATCTTTTTATAATAGTGAGTACTATTGAAGACGCGGCACAGAGGACACGAACCATGTAGAGGAAAAATAAGTCGGTGGAAAGAGTTCACATGTTTTTCATCTATTGACCTTCGGTCATTTCTCCTTCAACGAAGATTGAATTCAGGTCACATTTTGGTGATATTTTTAATTATATAAACGATCACCCAGTAAACCTTAAACCCTCAAAATCTATTCTTTATACTGGTGATATCAGATTAATTACAGAAAGAACAGACCCAGAAAAACAGAAATAGGATAGTTCTATTGCTATTGAAATATTATATGATTGGCCAATGGTTAATAAGCTAGTTATGAACGTGTCGAAATCAAATATCCTTTATTTCAGCGAAGAGTGCTTACGTTATTCTGGAGTGAAATCAATGAATAAGACACATTTAACCAGTTTCCATTTTAAAGTTTTTAGGATTGACTGTGGACAAAAGCTTCGACTGGTTTGGTCATTTTGAAATATTAAAAGTTTAATTAAAATCGAACATTTTAAATAATTCTATTATTATGAGTGGCTTGAAAATGTACTTTTCCTGTAATAGTGTTTCATACACTTCTTTTCCCACCTCGAATATTAACCAAGATATTTACATCTTTTAGTTGTCAGCATTCAGTTTACTCACCATACTGATTCGATTTTCACATTCAGTACCCCAGTCACTAAACATCTCATACCCAGCTTACATTTCAATTGTTGTTTATATAATCTTCTTCATTTATGGGAGCAATAGAGAATACATGGTGAGATGAGATTATCAGCACCTCAAATTCCGGGACGTGAGAAATCTGCTAGTTTAGGCATTAGCTACGGGAGGGACTCTATATGATTTTTCATATATGTTATCAAGACTGAACATAAAATATTGTAGTAGTTAATGTTTATTTTTGCCTCCTTTGGATTAACCATGGTAAGTCTTACCTCTTCGTGAAACAATTTTGACTTTTAACAAAGTATCATCTGTACCTCCTGACAAAGACAATTGGGCTAAAGTGCAGTTTAGTCCCCCCTACGCCGCTATCTTGTTTTGTTATAACCCCCGGCCTCGCTTAAAACCACCGATGGCGTATTTTGGAAATTTTAAAGTGTTAAAAAAATATAAAGTTAGAACAACAAAACCCCACCCTCGGTGTTAACCACCGATGGCGTATTTTGGAAATTTTAAAGTGTTAAAAAAAAATAGTTAAAAAAGCAAAATGGCCGCCGTTGTCATCGTGCGCCACCAAGGGGGGGACTAAAATATACTTTCACCAGACAATTGTTCTTATTAGAATACCCGTGAAGTGCAGGTAATAGATCTGCGGTCATAGGAATCAATGAAATGTGAAATTGTAAAAATTTTACTTTTGTAGTGGTAGATAAAATTTCTTCAAAATTATGGGTTGGCGAATGAACACCATTACTATCAAGTGCATAACCTAATCAATCTAAGTTGGCACTTATCCATATTTAACTCTGTATTACACTGGTTGATAGAAATAAAAAATGAATAATAAATACCTCATGCATGGCTTATAATATCACATTCCCTTAAATAACATAACTATATATATATATATATATATATCTGTTAACGTTGTAGCACCCACAATTCTTGATTTATCATTGTTAAACTCGATATGTAAATGTTCCATGTAAAACTACAGATAAAATTTGTTATTGTCTATTAGAATCGGAAATATACCCGTTAATGTATTCTTCTAGCCTTTTTATTGGAAAGAAACTCGCCTCTGACCTCTTCAAAGTTTGAAAACAAGTCAGGGACAAAACCAGGGCGAGGGAACCAAAGAAAGGCCATAGATAAGACCTTTAACGTAAAACACTTATTATCTATCAACTTGTAGAGATTTGTGCTTGGAACAAAAGGGGTTTGGGAACTTCAGCCAATTAAAATTGTTCCTGTAGTTTAAGAAATACAAGTGTGACACTAAACGTTTTGTTCGATGTTTTATACGGACTCCTCCTTCAACAATGCTTATAAAGACAATGAATCTGTTGTAGCTTTAGTACAAAGAAGTTACTTATTACTAATTATTAAAATAATCCAATGAGTATGTCTTGTAACAGAGTTATTGTACTTAATGTCTGTTTGCCCATTTTTAAATATAAAAAGTATAGACAAAAAGGAAGAGATATATAGTATAAAAATTAACAAAATGGCAGTAAAGCTTACAAAACTTATACTATGAATTGAATTGTAATTTAATTAGTGAGGAAGGCAGTTGAGGGATCCTTCAGGGAAGTAGTGTTGACTATTTGCATCTATTTATTATTTATATATTCTAAAATCCCTCCAATGTCATGAAGCATATGCACCAGTATACCAAAGGAATTTTAAGTTTCTTTATTTATTAGTGGACTTGATACTCAAAATTGCTGCTTAAGAACACCCACTATACTTCTGAACTACTGCCCACCAACTTACTTCAAAAATTGCTATTAATCAACCGGATTTTGGTCCTAATGGTCAGGAAAACTTACTTATGTGAAGAGTGTTATGCGTCGGAGCTGCACCAACAATTTATAGCATCAGCCACAAAAACAATATTGCCCCTTTCACTGAATGTCTACATATCATTTCAATGGCTTGAATAGAAGTCTCAATATGAGTGTTATAACCACGCTGGGCAAAATTATTAGGCAGTAGGTCATAACACTATATCATGATTCGGCCTATGACATCAAAGTGGAAGGAAGAAAAGCTGAAGATATCCTATGAGGAAAGGCTCGGAGTCATAAAAGTGAATAAAAATTAAGATTGTAGAAGAGAGATGGAGCATGACCAAACAGATAAGGCCAGGACTATAGAAGGAACCATCAAACCGCATCAAGTAGTTGTCAGGAAGCTGTCTAAATAAACAAAAAAAAAGTTAACAGTAAGAAAAGTTTTTAGGCTAGATGTCATCCATAGAATCATGAAATTCAGGAGCTAGTGTAAAAACACAGTTCAAAACTTTATTGCATAACTGATATACAATATAAATTCTGATAATAGAAAAAAATAATTTTGTTAATTGAAGTAACAACCATTCTCTATGGAGGAAGAGAAGGGTCAGGCAACAATCAATTCAGATAGATTTAACCAAGAATATGTTTGTTTACCTTTAGCCAGTTGATTATATATATATATATATATATATATATATATATATATATATATATTCACATATATACACACACACATATATATATATATACACACACACACACACATATATATATATATATATATATATATATATATATATATATATACATAGATATATAAACATATAAATATATGTAGACACACACACAGATACACACACACACACACACACACACACACACACACACACACACACACACACACATATATATATATATATATACACTTTCAACGGCATATTAAATTATTACAGAAAAGGGGACTTAAGCCTACCACACAAAGTCTAATTAGCTTTGGAGTGCGTGACCTCTGAAATCAGAGTGGTGAATAGCAGACTGGAGATAAATGGGAGTGAGGTTCATATGAACAAGCTTAGACTATGATAAGAGTCTCCATGGACAGCTTCATATAAAGACAGATAACAGCTTCGGAATTCAAGACTATTTATAATATATGTTCATTCAAGACCTTGGACTCGTAACTGAAAAAGAGAAAATTAGTTCAAAACATGAACTAATGATTGCACAAGACCTTTTCGAAATATTCAGTCCATCAACTTGAAGAGATATGAATGTTTTTGCTAAAGTATACTTAAGTTAAAAGATTCAATTTCAGATAACAAACTTTACTTTTACTTATTCATTAATGAAGTCCTAATGGAGTACCTTAAAACATCAAATCTAAACTAAATTGTTTCTGGATACAATAGATAGGAACAAATCACATTTTTAAATGACAAAGAAAACTAACATAGAGGACAAAGTGACAGATTTAAAATATAAAGAATAGAAATAATTTAAATTATTTATTAATGTCCACTTTTTGCAAATAAGGCTAATTGGGACGGGTTATCTACAGGATACCACCCTTTTCTAGCCAGGGTGGTACTCAGGATTTTATTTAATGAATTCCGTCACTAAATAAATTCCTTTGTCCAGGCGGAAATAGGTTTACCATGTGATATTAAAGCCAACGCTTTATCTCACATGGCTGAGCCCCAAGAATGGAAATATACAATTGGTCCAGTATTTAGATCATAAGTTACATATTTATATAGACACTTAAAAAAAAAAAAATTAAACTTTAAAAAAAATGTATATTTGGAGATCTACTAATCCTACCTGGTATAGAAACACTCACAACATAGTACTATAACAACTTAAATATTGTTAAAAATAAAACATTTGCATTAACTATACCTGTTATTTTTTCATGATATGAAAATATAGCACTAATAAATAATACTACTATAATCAAAAACAACTGTAGCAAAGAAGTAATGAGAAAATTTCCATAAGTTTTATTAACATAATATATAATATAAATAAGATATCATTTTAAAAATAGCACTTCACTCTTGATTTTGAGGCCAACAAATAAATCTACCTTTTAATTTTATTAACAAACTAGCTCAGTTACCCGGCTTCACCTGGGAATTGAGTTGAGGCTGAATGGTGATGTTATTTTTTTTTGGCAAGGCTTTATTTTGCACACTATTTTGACATTTACCCATCCCAGTATTTAGGGTTTATACCCGTTGTTGGCATTTGTTAATAATAAAATTAATTTTTTATGTAAGACTTCTCCGTCCTCCATATTGTCATATTTCCCGTCTCCTGTGCATTCTGCATAGATTTGAATTATTAAGGACAAAATATTAACGTAGATTTGAATTAATTTTTCCAGGTGAGGTACCTGATAGTTCAAATTGGAATGAATTGTTGAGCATATCAATATTTCTACGCAAATTACTTGCTCAACACATTGTTCCTGGAGAAATGTATAAAACAAAAGTTAATCTAAATAACAAAGTAAACAACTTTTGTTATGTGCATGTTTGTCGAAAAACAAATTTACAATGAAATATCACGAATTTTTATTTCAGACCTCCCTTATAACCCCCACTCCCGTTCTAACCTAAACATTTTAATATAGCTTATAATCATGGAAGAATTAATACTAATTGACATACCGAGTTTTGTTAAGTTCGGTTCAATCGTTAGCGCCCAATAAAATAGTTGACTCCCGCTTTAGTTTATAGTGTATATCTCGTTTATACTTTGTTAAAAGACAAAAATGAATATCACAAAAGTTACTCTAAATAGCAAAATAAACAACTTTTGTTATGTTCATATTTGCCGAAAAACGAAATACCGCTATTTTAAATTCAGGCCTCCCTTACAACCCCCACTCCTGCCCGTCCCTAGAAATAGTGGTATAGCTTATTATAATGAAAGCGTTAGTGCTAATAACATACCGAGTTTTATTCATTTCGGTTGGGTCTTTTGTCCCAAATAAAATTGTTCACTTCTGCTATAGGTTTTAGCGTATATCTTGTTTATACTTCGGTATACAACGAAAGTGTATATAACAAAAGTTACTTTAAATAACAAAATAAACAACTTTTGTTATGTTCATATTTGCCAAAAACCAATAGGAAACGAGATATCGCTATTTTTAATTTCAGGTCTCCCTTATAACTCCCACTCCTGTTCGCCTCAGAGAATATTAATATAGCCTTAAGTCTAAGTTGGGTTAGTAGTAATAAGCATAACTAGTTTCATAAAATTCGGTCCAGCCGTTTATGCGTGAAAAGGTAACAAACAAACAAACAGACACCAAAGAAACAAAATGCAGTTATGGTGTCTATGACATGTGAAACGAAAAGTTATCTTGAAATTTCGCGAAAAAAATCACTGTACAGACAGAGGTTACAATTTTTTATATATATATATATATATATATATATATATATATATATATATATAAGTAAAATTTTATCTTCCCAGTAAGTTAACATAATACAACAAAATTTGTTACTTTACTTTCAAAAACAAAAACAAAAGTTAATACAAAGGAAAATTAAATATAAAGGGATTTCAAGATAACCTCTACGAGATGTATACAGAATCTGATACAGGCTATGCCCTATGGGAAACTGAATTAAGCAAATTACGAAAAAATTATAAACCAATATTGGAACCTAGTATATAATAAAGAACAAAACATACATAAAAAGTAATGTACTCGTGCTTATGAGAGTCATTATTTGAGGTCAAGTAAGTAGTTGAATAAGGACAAAATATTCACAGATATATTTAAGGTAAAATATTTAATAAATAGGAAGAGAAAGTGAAGACATTATTATAAAAACAGCCTATGAAAATCATTTAAACTTTAGAGGCAGGAATGCAATTAATTTGAAAAATGTGGAATTGAATACACACATAAATTCCATCTTTAAATTAATATTCTATTCTGTTCTTTTAAAGGATGGTACGGAGGCAAAAGAGTGTATGAAGTTTGGAATACCAAGAATTTGGATCCTATCAAAATTGTTCTGTTTTAGTCATGATATTAGTGGAAAATGGAATCAACTTGAAGCTAAGCGAGCAATGCTTCTTCACAGACAGCTCATCAAAGAGCCTCAAAACTGTCGGGCGGTTTAATTGGAACAAGTATCCATCTCTTCCTATGACTCATTCATTGTATCTCAATGGGAATCACAGCAGTACCAAGATATTGCTATTGAAGTATGAAGAGCATGGATTTGAAGGTATCAGAGACTTGAAAATAGTGGGATTTGTAATGAGTCTCCAAGATGGTTTTATCAATATAGGCCCTAACGTGCAATAGAAGCAAAATTGGCCTTTTGGACTGATTTGAAGATGAAATCTCAACAAACAACAAACTTCTAAATATCTTCTGATATTTATTTGTACTATTTTTTTTACAATGTCCATGCATGTTACATTACATTAACTTAACAGTTCCTTGTACGCTAGTTATAAATTACAGAAATGAAAAATTGAACACTGTTATAAATAAAAAAAAATTAAGTTGAGAAATATCAAAATCCTGCTCACAAAAAAAAGTTTGAGAAGAATGATTTTTTTAAACTAACTTTTCAGTCATAATCAATCAGAAATAGCATTTAGTAGCCAAAGACAAAAATTGTGTAACCTAGTATGATATAATAATGATATTGTATATTATTTTGGATTAATTAATTAGAATAATTATTCTAAAAAAAATGATCATTGAAAATAAAAGCATCTTAATCACTTATATTTTTTCCATTGAATTTCTACTTCCAATCATATTTTGTATCTTAATCAAAAATAATGTTACGGTTTTTTAATCCTTATTATTTTTCAGAATATATTATATTTGCTTTTTCTTTCTGGGACTTCAAATTTTGTTAATATCATTTTAATCGTTTGATATCCTTGTGTCATCACCACAAAACATCTCTTCCATCACACAGAATAATGAGTATTTAAAACAAAAAAGGAAAAAATACGGACAGTGAAAAAGGAGTTAATCAGTTAAGAATATGTATATGTGTATATATATATATATATATATATATATATATATATATATATATATATATATGCCACAGTAATGTCATGTATATCAGAAAGAAATTAAAGTATTCTCTATATGAAATAGAAAAACAATATCCGGAAGACAAATTTCAATAAAAACTAATATATTACATCTTTAACCTTTTAATACAATATAGTGGCTTTGCATAATTAAAGGGTTAAAAAACACAACCTCATCAATGACGTAGATGGTACAGAAGATGCCCCAACATTGCCTATGTATGATGACCTATTGCGATGACATTCACACAGCTTCCAGAGGCAGTCACTATACAGAAAGTAAATGTTAATATCGTTGAATTAATTATTTATTTATTATAGTAGGTACATGGGTATTACTGTTAGTAATAGACAAGATACTATATTTATTTAATTTATAGAATATAAATCAAATTTATTAAATCTAATATCTGAATATTTTCATTTTATTGCTTTATAGTTAAGGCAAGTCTACCAAGCTTGTATTATGTGATACAATGCAAGATAACAATTAAGAGTAATTATAAGAAACAAGTATAATTTGTAAAAATTAAACAAACATAATTTGTTAATCTCCTGATCATACTTCATAAAAATGGTAAATTCTTAGAGTAACAACGTTTTGGAGTTATATTATTTGCCTTAGTAATAGGATAGAATTGAACAAAACATTTAAACCATTCAGGATGACGAATGAAATATTCTATATTTCTTTAAAACTCCTAACCTGGCATAATATATTACGATAAATTACTCATACATTTACAAATATCTTTTACAACCATCCTTTGAACTAATTCATTGAAGAAATTAGTCACTAAATAAAATCATATACATTTACTTATTTCTTTAAAACTTTAAATTGAATTGCTTCATATTAACTCTTTCTTAGATAATCATATTTGAAATAAATTTTTCACAACTAGAAAATAGCTTCTGAAATGAATATAACTTTATAATGAGATGAATATCCAAAAAGTCTACTATTCAAAATTAACACTTATGATACAGTCTCAATTTGCTTCAATATAAAGTTGAATATCAGTTATGGTTTTGAGTGAAGTTTTAAAGATTTTGAATATTTGTTTAAATAAATGATAAATTCACCTTCATGACATTAAATCTCTTGTCTTAACCATAACTAAACTCTTATGACACAACCTCTTCCTCTATAGAGAACAGTTTGAGACCGCTTTTCTATGTGATTTCAGTAGTCAGTGATTGAAAAAATCCTTGTTCAAAAAAAAAAAAAATTCTTGTCCGTCAAGTCATCCTTTAGACTTGTCAGGAATGAGGTCTGGGTATTCTGTACGCATACATATAAAAGTCCTGAGATTAAATATTCACAGAAAGAAGAGGAGAAAAGTCTGCTTTACAGTATATATACTGTTTTTCTTGTGTGGAAAAGAATCCCAAATAAATATTGGGTCTTTTTAACAAATTTTCTGAGATTACTCACCTGTTTATTCCACTCAATGATGTAAACCAAAGAACACACAAACTAATCAAATATTTATGACAGATGGTGCAATGGTATTCCTACAATTTAGCTTTAAACCAACCAAAATAAAATAAAATACTTGCACACTAAATTGAAAGATCTAATTTCACAAAATAAACTCTGTATACCAGATTTCACTTTAAACTGCCTGTTTTGCTGTGTGTATAAGTTAATCAAAGAAATCAAGTCAACACATAATTGACATTGGTAAAAAAGAATCTGAAAAGTATGCTCTAAATTAATATACCATCACTTATTTTTCTTTCTCAAGGCTAAAAGTGTAACAATGCAAACACTATTGTCAAAAACATTTGCATGTGAGGATGTGCAAGTTTATATAAATAAAAATCCAGGATATGTCTGATTTTCTTTTTAACTTCAGCAGGAATAGATGTTTTTCATTTTTAAATCATTTACTATTTCTTTTTAACTTCAGTAGGGATAGATTTTTTTCATTTTTAAATCATTTACACACAACAGCTATTTCGAACATAGCTAACATTCGTATAATTATCATTTTTTAATTCACAGGAATAACTACATGTTTACTATACATGTTACAGGACATTTATGATATGTGATTAATATGGCAGTTTGATTTGGTGCACAAGTTGAACCAATCTTTATATTCCAACAGGACCAGCATTTCTATTTAAACCTTTCAATGACAAGTAACATAGCTAGTCCTACATTAAATCTAAACAGTACAAATTAGAAGTTTATTCACATTATTATAACTTATTCCACTTATTTTTTACTAAAACCAATTCTTTCTGAATTTTCTTAGACTTTACTATGATATTGTGTTTTTAATTCCCACATTTTATATTGTTACCACCTTCTACATTCCACATTAGGGTGTTTCTAGGCTCTTGTTCCTTTTCTCTAATTCTTGTCAAAGTTTTTATGGTTTTATATCTAATATATTGTTGTATCTTAGTGTATCTCGATCTCACTTTCTCTACACTTCTTTATACAGTAATAAAAACATATATTTTACTGCACACTTTTTAAATTTTTTTGCAACACTCAAGTTTTTGTTTAATATTGTATCTTACACAAAATGCACCAATATATGTTATTGTAAGTAATGTTTATAAATTCTGTGAAGGTTTATGTAATGTTTGGAATCAAAAAAGTATATTTAAAATTAAAACTCATATTTTTATTGTATCCATAAATATAAATTTGTACATGCTAGAATATAAGTGAATTCAAGTATCCTTGTGGTATATGCTGCAAAATATGACGCCCTCATCACTACATGTGCACGTGTTATACTGTTAATATAGTTTTTTCTTTCTTTTGTGCTTAGCTGAAAAAACATTTCTAGTTAAAAGTTCTAATAAACTATCTATAATACTAGATTATTACCTTCACCAGCTGATTCAGAATTACCCAATTTTTCCCTATTGTAAAAATAGTAGTCATATATCTGAATTCCTTCTTTAAGTAAAGTAATATATTTTAGAAGCAGTAGCATGTGTTATAGCCAGAATCTTGATTTAAAATTTAGAACATTAATAATTTGTGGTAGTGCTTTTATTCAAAGCTGAAATGAAGATTAGTGTGTTTGTTCATTATTGTAGCTCTAAAGATGGATACCAAAGGTGTCCAGAATTGTAAGCATCAAAAATACACTCATCATTTGATTGATTGAGTACTCAATGAGATTTTGATTTTCTCTTTGATATTGAGGTTTCAATACATTTACACTTATAAAATACATTTAATATTGGTTTTAACTTGTAAAATTGTATATAAAACATGTAAATGTAATTAGTTTGAATACTGAAGTAGTAAATTTAAATTTTTTGTTTTTTGAAGGTTGCTGCTTTTTTCTTGGATATGAAGAAATAAAAAAAAATGTGCAGCATTTTAAATTAGACAAAATTGTCTTCAAAAACAAGTAGAATTTTAAAGTACAGATCTCCCAATTTTAGAGAAAAAAATCCTTGTTTAATAACCTTTGAGCCAATGATAATTGAATAGGGGTCTATTACAGAATAAGCTGGCATTCACCTTCAGTTTTGTAAAACAAAAATCTAGCAACTTTCTGCTTCTCCAAATTACCAGTATTTTCACCCAAAATAATTACAATAAAGAATCACAAAGCTTTTATAATTAGAACAATAACAACAAAACCTAGTCAAAAGTAGTATTAAAACCAGTTATAGCAGGTAGTAGTTAACTTATTAACTGAATGAACTGATATAGCATTCCAATAAATGTATATTCCATCAGCTTATAACAAGTCTCCTATTCAGGATTAGACTCATTCTTGTTTAAATGCCAGCATATATTGGTCAATGTTTTCAATTTTTTTAAGAACTAGGATTAGACAAATAATTGAAACTACTATAAACACAATAAATGTAGGAAGATGTTTTGGAATTTGGCTAATCCCGATAAGAGAACATTTTCTTACCAAAATTACTATTTATTCATAGATATTTTAATTGCACAAAACTATCTTCTTTGCCTAAATAGAGGGGGTGGCGTGGAATAACCAAATTCAGCATTATATAATACATAAATAAAAAAAAAAACACTGAATCTTGTAAGTTTATTGATAAAATATATTTTTTTTTTTTTTATACTTAGAAATATCTTCTGTATTACAAAAGATATTATAATTCTATGTTCTTTATTCGCTTTATAAGTAAAAAGACAGCTATACATTGTTAAAAATAGCATGAACAAACACTATTTTCTGTATGAGAGTCTGATTTTTTTCAAAATACTTGGTTAATTCTAACTAATTAACATTGAAATGATTTATAATATGGGTCAGCCTCAGTTCCTAGTACAGCTACTGCTTGAAAGTAACTAGAAATATATATAGCATCTTACAGAAGGAAAAATAAAAATAACTATACACTATAAGAAAAAAGAGAATTTCCAGATGACTAGGACATATTTTATAAAGGAAAGAGATGCTCATAGTATGCCATACCAGGAGCATAGTGGATGTTCCTCCAAAAGGTTAAGTTACTCCTCCAGAATCCTATTACCAGAGGATTCACTAAATAAAATTATTTAATTTCACAATGAAGTGAATAAAGAGTAAATTTGAATTATTCTTTAAACTATTAAAATATCACATCTATCATATACTTTTGAATGTAAAACATGAAACAAAGATAATTACTTTATATAATTATAAATTATTTTACTCAGAAATAAAAACAGTCTAATGTATGTGTGTGTGTGTGTGTATATATATATATATATATATATATATATATATATATATATATATTATTTAAATCTTACCATGCAGCTATATCAAATAATAATAAAACAGTAAATAACAACAGGCTAAACAACTTTTCAGTCTTTATTATATAGAAAACAAATAAGTGAGTAGTGTACAAAAATCATTATTGAACTATATTTGTTAATTAATTATCTATTAACTATAATTATATCAAAGAGCAAATTTTTTCTTTGAATGCGAAGAGGAATGGTCTTGGTGCTTAGACGAAGAACTCTTAACTTTAGTTGTAGTTACATCTTGGGTTTGTTGCTGAAGTATGAATAAGCATTGATTTAAAGAAACTAACATTGCATGTGATGTAGCTTTAAGCAGCAGCAAGTCTGGATCTACATGTTTCAAATTCCCTGTAAAAGAAAAAATGAACAATAAAATGAATATTAAAAAAAACAAAAAAAAAACTTCTGTAATCTAATGAGAATTTAACATTTAAAAATAATATGCCACCAGAATCTATAACAAGTATAATAAATATTAAACAAATAAAATCACTTAAAATTCCAGAAACAAGTATATTTCATTCATTTAAACAAATAGTACTTTTGCCAAAAAATATCCTGGGCACACAATTAATTCTTTTACCCTCTTATGTATTTTCTCATTTTACAAGAAAGAATATTCATATTTTACTTAATTGTATAATTTAAATAATATGATAAGCTCACTGAAAATACTTATGAACATAAACATTATTAGGGAAAAAATAGTAGTCCATTCTCTTCTGGTAATTATTACAGATGTATACTAAAGTATGAAGTAGGTAGGAACATTCAATTGTGCTTCTACAAAACTATCTTCGAATGCCCCCCCCCCCCATTTATATTATTCTATATCATACCAAAACCTCAGAATATTATCCCCAAAAGCAATACTTTCATACTTCAAAAGATAGGAAGGAAGCTTAAATACCAAATATGGTTTTGACCTTTTAATATGTCAGGCACATGCAAATACATAGTGTGATGATGATAGATTTTATGTTCTTAACCCGAAAAAGTTTACTTGATCTATACCATATTCAATATTAAACTGTTGTACTCAACACTAAAAATCATATTAGTTTATGGCTGAAACCAGACAAGGAATAGGGGGGGGGGCTAGAAGGGGGAGGAGAATTCGAAAATTCAAAATATTTCCATTGTTATGTGACGTATCAAAAAATGTTATAGAACCGATCTTGTTAAACTATTGATGCTCTACAATTGTTCTACAGATTTTTTCTCAGTTGAATTATTAAGAGAATTATTCTCTCTTGTTTCAGCCTTCATTAAACCCCCCCTCCTTCCTACTCATTGGATTTTAGAAATAGAGAATGAGATCATTAGTGAGTCAAGCCAGTAAATGGAAAATCTGCTTAGTTTATGCAGCCTGCATGACGGACGGATGGAAGGGGGGGTTATCAAATATGAAATTTCTATATTTATCAATAATAAACTGATTTTTCATAAAATATGACATACAGAATAATAGCCACAGTCTGTGCCCAATTGATATCAATTTAGTGTTACAATTTTTATTATTATTAATTAATAGTAAATGTTACAGAATGGTCAATAAATACTAAACAACAGTGAGGCCTACTGATGAGACGTAATACTTGATTTGTAACAACCAAGACCTTATGTTACAAAAGTGCCATTTATTTTCATGTCTATAGATCAGGCTCACATATATCAAGAAATAAAGATTTTTAATTTTCTTATGTAGAAATAAATTACTTCTACATTATTATTATTTTTTTATTTATTTATTTACGTCCACTTTATGCTACTTTGGCTAATTGGGACGAGTTATCTACTGGTAACAACCCTTTTCTTGCCAGGGTGGGACTAAGGGATTTATTTAATGAGTCCATCACTAAATAAATTTCTACTGCCCAGGGCGGGAATCGACCCGCCGCTCTAGGTTACCATATGAGATAAAAACCAACCCCTTAACCCAGACGGCCAACCTGAGCCCCTCATTATTATTTAATATGGCAAAAGTCAGCTAGGCAATCGGCTTTTTGATTGGAAGTAGTTTCGGTGCAGAGAAATGAGGTCTAGAAAGGTATTTTCAGGAGCCGAAGAACAGTAGCTAAAGATCAAGTGAATCAGTCCTATAATTTCAAAATTCATGATGATAATAGTGTTCCTAACAAAAGTAGATTATTCAAGAAAGCTGACTAAACTAATTTCAGGAGTAGGAATTTTGTATGATGATGATTATAGAATGAAAAAATAATTTGACTATAATACCAACAAATTAATAATGGAGGTTATTATCAAACTTTTTGGACCAGGTAATGACCTGAAAACACTGAGAATCTTGAAGACATCATATATTCTCATTATAAACAAGCTGAGACTGTTCACAATACCTTTTGTTGGAGTTGCAGATGACAAAATATTAGAAAATCGTATGGTGAAATGCAATAAAAATACTAAGAATGGTTATTGTGATGTCAGATTTATTCAAGCAAACATGTGCCACAATTATTCCTATTATTAGAAGTAATAATGGGCCCATCAAAAACAATAACTCCACCACAAATTATTTGAACTTAAGGGGCAGAGTTGTGTTATCATTGTACATTACTAGGCATAGATTTTATAACCAAAATCTGATGTAACCACTAAATGACTTTTTTTTGTACTTCAATTAAATTATATAAATAAAAGTTCGGCATTTCATTTAAAATTCTTATATTTGAAAGTGATATACAATATCTCCCTTCTAATGCATTGGATCGAAAAAAATTGGCATAGAACATAATTTATAGGTATTTTCATGATAAACAAAAAAGGTCCTAAACAAATGTTTTGTGTCTCTAATACATACAGAAAAAATTGAAATTTCTTACTTTTGCCCTCCTCTAAACCCTCCCCTAACTCCCTTAGTCGATTACAATAAAAAAGGGAAGCACACAACTAAACATTACAATGGTACCAAATATGTTAATTTGTAAAAATACCTAAGTATATAAAATAGGAATAATTGAATAGTTTTATAATATATTAGATAATTGTCATAACAAATACAGTTAACACATCTTTTTAAAAGAAGATTGGAATACAAAGCCAAAAACTATAGTGTCAGGTTCAACATTCGCCAATGAAAAGCAATATAATGAAAACTGTTAATTACATTTAACTAAGGAAATATGTGGACTGAGGAGATAACAGATAGGGAAACATCATGAGAAATATGTGTTTACACTAAATGAAATTTGTGTCAGATTAGCTGGTATACATATTTTGAAATACCATAGTTGCCTCCTGTAAATAGTTTTCTTTGTTTATATTTATAACAGTCGTAGTATTTATTGTATATTCATATTATGTTGTCAAAATATGAATCACCTTTCTTTTAAAGATTACTTTTAATAATGAAATGAAAACTAAATGTTTTATATTTTGATGAATTAATCGTACAATAAAATTTTATGTTAGTCATTTACCATTACTCCCAGGAAGTTCTTCAATTGCTCTGGAAAGAAGAATATGATTCTGTTCAGCTCGGAAAAGATGTTCTCGAACTGCAGTGAAAGCATCCCAAAGAGCAAGGGAAGAAGCTGGAGCTGTGCCTGATCCAGATGGTTTAGGTGAAACAGCATGATGTTCTCTCGGAGGTAGGGGAGGATTGTTCTGAAATGTTCAATTATTTTGAAATATGAGATGAATAGATGATTTTATTGAAAGTAAAAGTGAACTAATTTCTCAATGTACATTTCCAAAGACTCGTGTTAGCTTCATACAATTATTTAACAAAATAATAAATAAGTAGAAATATTCCTTGCCTGAGCGGTAGCTGTTGCATGCATCTGAGAAACAGCTCGCAGTCTGTTAACCCATTCCTGGCGTGCTTTTGCATCTTGAGCTCTTAACTTGAAACTTTCACCAGACATAGAATTAACAGTGAATGTATTAGAATCTTCATCACTGGGTGAAATTACAGCTGATTCAAGATGAGTCCACCCCCTTGGCTGTTGTTTGCGCTCATTTTCATTCTATAATAATTATTTTTAAAAAATGTGTAAACTATGGAAAACAATTAGAAAAATAAAATCTCTACAAATTTCTAAATAGAATTACTCTCAGGAATAATTGCATTGTTTATTACTAATCTTCTTATTGTAGTAACTAGCCAATAAGTGGATTCAATATATACATTTTTTTTTGGTTGATATTAAAGACCTTAGAGATTTTTAGCCACTACCGAGCGAGACTCAAGAGATTCGTGATCATATAGTGAGGGACCAACTTAACAAAAACCCTCGTTAACCAAGGATGACCTGGAATGAATTGTCTCCAGTAGACTAGTGGGTCTCAATATATCGGGGGGGGGGGTCTCT